>PYAF01005011.1:696112-706528 GCA_007407185.1 Glycine tomentella
GATTCAAGCTTTCTAATCGATTCTATCACAAACAAAGGTCATCAGGAAGTGTTTGAGCTAGTATCTAAGGTCCCTAAAAGCTTGGAAGGTCATCAATGGAGGTTTGGAGGTCCAAGGAAGAAGAAAGGCTGATTTTTCCTCTCCTTTTCGCGTTTTTGGCCTTAAATACTGCCCCTGACCGACATGCGGCGCCCTTGGCACCACCTTGGCGCTGATGGCGCCAGCTTCCAGTGCATATGGCGCCCTTGGCGCCAGTCCGGCGCTCCTGGAGCCAACTTCCAGCATCTGTGGCGCTCTTGGCGCCACTCTGGCGCTCTTGGCGCCAACTTCCAGCACCGGTGGCACTCCTGGCGCCACACCGGCGCTCTTGGCGCCACATGCAGAATTAGCCTATGTACCCCCGGTAGTATATAGGCTTGTTGGCGCGATACCTTCTGTTCGGCTTAATTCTCCTATTTTCACCTGCTAACCATCAATTTTAGACTAAAACACCTCATGAAGGCACAGAAATGAGGGTCCTTACATTTGGTTAGGTATAGAGGGAGATATGAAAATTTCAAAACAGTCCAAAATTCAGCTTACAGCCCTACAAATAATCTCAAGAATCAAATGATAAATAAATCGAACTTTCACCTACCTCAAACAAGTTTGCTTCCAATTCCTCCAAGTATTTGGCTGCACCTCCAGTTATTGAAAGAATGAAAGGCTTATTTAGTATTTGATGCTTTGGAAAGGTGAAGGAGGCAATAAAAGTGAAGGACTATGGTTTCTATATCAAGAAGGAAGTGAGAAAACAAAGTGAAGAGAAAAAATGCAATTGCCCATAAGTTTGAGGGGAATAGCATGACTTGTGCAGAATTTTAATTCAACCGGATATTTATAGAAAATATTTTGGTTAGGAAGTAAAGAAATTAGTTAGGATGGAACTTAGTTAGTCCTTGGTTTGGTACGATTCTAAAGTAACTAAGTAATCATGATCTAAAAATATTTTAATTTTATGCATTAAGTGCATGCTTACTAAGCAAGAAGAAAAATTCCTTCATTAAATGGCTATGTGCACGTGGAAGTCTTCTTTAGGGGACTTGATTTTGTTTGTTTTGTGCACATAAGGCATTTATGGTTACACACATACATGGATACTTCAATTTCCGTTTTCTTTTGTTTTTGCTTAAAAACATGCACACACATAGCCACTTTAACGTGGCTTCCTTATGAATGTTTTCTTTTAATTTATATCTAGTGTAATTCATGTGTCTTCCAATTCATATACTAGCTATGTATGTGACATACATTTAAAATATAAGCCTTTGCCCAAAATCCTACACAGCTAGAATCGGTTTCTTTTCTTAAATTAACTAATCGTGACTAAATATATTATAAGCACTTCTAAACTTGTCAATTGAATCTATTAGCTTCTATCTTATCATTCTTGTATCACACTACCATCATAGGTGTTTCTCATGTGATAATTTTTCTTATCATATTATCACATGCTTTGAAACTATAGCTCATGATAGCTTTAGATATTCATACAATTTTCTTCATTTTTACCGTAAGTTTTATTTACTTGCATTTATTATATTAGGTAGTAAATTTTAGAGATTTATCTTTTGACTTACCTAATCATAAATTTTCAGTCAGTCTAGGTACTCCTAGTTTTTTTTTAATGATATTTATTTGTTACTAAAGGTAATTTGATAGTTTTTCATCCCAAGGGTATTTCTGTAATTTCCTCAAGTCTTTACAAAATATCTAAGGGTATTTTGATAATTTGCCACTCATTCCAGGGGTGTTATAATAATTTACACTTCAAAATATCTAATCAAAATATCCAAGGGTATTTTGATAATTTGCCATTTACTCCAGGGGCACTTTTGTAATTTTCACTTCAAGGGCAATATGGTAATTCTCATATCAAGGGAAATGGTAATATGATCATTCTTCTTTAAGCATTTTTTGTAATTTTTCTTTTTATCTCAAACTAACATATTTCAATTTTTGGGATGTTACAATATGTCTCTGTAAGACTTTTGTACTAAGGTTAGAAAAGTTTTGGTTATAAAAAAAACAAAACTAATTGATATGGATTAGAAACAATGTATTACAGAGTATTTTCTTTACCCTCATAATTATGACATTCATAAAATTTACACAAATTCTATGTATTAAATTAATCATTGAATAATTATTAATTTATATTAAATAATTAATTAAATCTTTGGAGAAAATTCTAATTATATTTAAGATAATAATATATCAGTTATTTATTTATTAATTGTCTAAATACATTTAATAAACAATTATAAAGAAGTTTTAAGGCACACCCTAAAAAGTAAGTGATTCAACATTTAATCATTACAATAAACCAAATTAAAAAACATTATGCAAAATATAAAAAAAAAATTAGTAACTGAATGTACTGCAAAAAATAAAAAAAAATACCAATATGATGTGATATAATTGACAAATAACTATGTTAAGTATGTGGTCAAGAGTTTCATCCCCATATGTATGTGCATACGAGATAACATGTTAGAAGATGTCAATTCCTGAAATAGATCTTACTTATGTCAAATAAACATGCTTTTAAGATTCAAAAGCATTTATAATATATCCACTGTTGAGTATACTTAGGTATTCCCATCCATTGTCAAATTAAAATTTGAATCATTACCAACTATACAAACTTAGTGATAGAATATTCAATAGGGGTTGATGGTGCTTTTATTTCTGAAAGATTTTCAAATTTTGGTTTTTGTCTCTAACTTTAAAAATTATTTCTCTATTTGTTAATCATATTTAATTGTATCAATTTTGAAAAACTGTTTTTCTTAGATTTAAGATCAGAGAGACTATTAGTTTTCGTCTATGTGCTTTTGAAAATATCCAAGTTTCCCCCCCTAAAGATAACACCTTTTCTCGTTATGGAAGGAGCAAAAATTTGTGTATTTCAAAAAGTATAGGTACTACTTAATTAATATTAATACAATTATTAATTATTGTACATTCATTATGTACTTAAAACTAATTCAATATAATATTGATTGTTACCTATCATTAATGAGAAATAAATATCAATTAAAGCTAATATTAATTTGTATGTTATCCTTTTAAATGGATAGATAAAAGAAAATAAAGATAATATTAATTTGAATATCAACTTGAAAATTACATATGTACCAACATATGGTTGATCCAAATGAAATTAGATTGAGATATTCTAAGCAAAGGTATCAGATTCGAGTCTTGTGGATGAAAAAAATATGATTTAAAGGAAAGACTCAAAATCAGTCATATGAAAGAGATTAGACATCAGTAAAACTAGGAAATATTTCGTATATAGTGGTTATCCAAAATCTCACACTTCCTTTATCTTCCACATATGACAAAACATTTAATAAATAATTTATTATAAAACCCCTCTAATTATTCAATGTCCATGAATTTGATTCCCAATTTGTTATGCTACGACAACTCAGACGATGAACCAATCGGTAATGAGATTATCTGACAAATGTATATAGCAAGTTAGCAAAACTTTCCCCAAATTCAACCTAGTTACATTTTTTATATATTTAAACAACAAATCATCAAGATTGAGAAAGTCACATCAATTTATCATTTTCAGAAATTCTTTCTTGCTCTTGTTCTTTCCTGGTCGTTCTCATGGCTAGAAAGAAGGTCGACATTACATACATAAGCAATCCCGCCAAGAGGAAGGCAACTTTTAAGAAAAGGAAAAATGGTTAAAGGATTCTTTCTATTTAATTCATTTTAACTGCTTTATTAACCTTGTAGCATGCACATATTTATCCTTTCATAGTATTTCAATTTCTAACCATTTATCACTTTCTCTCATTTCTCCTTATAAACTGCTATGTTTATCTATAGGTTTGCTCAAAAAGGTTTCTGAAATCAGCACGTACCCTTTGTGCTACTGAAGCATGTGCTATCATTTATTCTCCGGATGAACCTGCAAAGCCTGAGGTATGGCCATCTGTCCAAGGAGTCCGAAGTGTGATTTCCAGCTTTAGGAAAGTCTCTGAAGTGGGTCAAAACAAGAAAATGTTGTGCCAAGAGAGCTTATTGAGGAAGAATTTAATCAAAGCCCAGGAGCAGCTGAAAAAACTGAAAACAGAAAATAGGAAAAAAGAGATGTCCCTTCTCATGTGTCAATATTTCACAGTTGAGAACAGCCTTGAGAATTCCAACACCATTGATCTGAATGATAACTCATTATTGACTGATAAAAACATGGAGGAAATGAGAATGAAAATCGATATGCGCCAGGCCCAAGATGTAGCACCAGCTATTGAGAATGAAGGAGAAACCATGCATCTAGGACAGAAAGCACTTGTGAACTATCAAGTCCAAGGACCTTAGACCAATGGGGATGCCATGCAAATCTGAGTTGGTCTATGGAAAACATGGATGGTTGTGGGGATGGGATGTTATCATTGGAAGATGTTAATGTTAAAAGTGGTTCTTAACAAATACATCCCTTGAAAATGATGTTTTTCTTGGCAAGGTTTCAAAGGTTTCTCTTGTTGGAGCTGTTCATGATCAGTATTTTGTTTTCGTGTTTTTTTGTCTTTAAATTAATGTGTCCATGCTTAGACACATGAATAATACCAAATAAAATTGAAATGTTGTTGGTATATTTTTGGATTCAACTATCTATATATCAATTATGCAGAATCTTGACTTCTTAGTATTCCAATTTTGCAAAATCTTAGTACGTAGTATACATTATCATACTTTGAAAGAATTAACATATGCATATCTAAATGTTTGCAAAGAAGAAATTAATATATTTAATTAGTTATTCCAATAAAAAAAGTTCTCCTTACATAATTAGGTGGTTTAAGAAGCATTTTTTGTTCAAGACAATTTTAATTGTACTAGTTATTTTATATGTCTATTGTTTAAATTGTTTTAAATTTCAATCTATTCCATACTCATCATATGGGCCACACTTGCTCTAGATCTAAATACTTCTATTAGGAAATTTTGAGGTTGTATCATTGTTAATCTTATGGTATTTGGAATGTTATGCTGCACATGTCCATCAACAGGCCGCACGCATCAACTGATTAACCTTACGTGGTTGATGTCAGGTTGGTTGTAACTGCACGGGAAGTCTACATTTTTTCTATGACCATGTTGGGGTTGGGTGGAACATCCTTTTGTTTATCGTGGTGGCAAATCCTTTAGTTATTGGTGGCTTTTGAAAAGCTTTCCCTCTTGCTTGGATCACATATAAGTGGTTAATCTGATAATTTGCTTGTGTCTATTTGTTGGGTTTGATTACGACATTTATGGTTGGACGTATATCCTGCTGGGAAAATGGTCTCGCGGTTTGCTTAATTTGTATGCAGAATCAATATCTGCTGCAATTTTACTGGTTGGGTTGTACAGTTTTTGGTGGAAGTGCATGCATATTTTGCATATACTGTAATACTGTAATGGTTGCCCGAGGCTTTTAGACTTTCATGACATAGAAGATTTACAATATGTCTTGTATCTTAATATAATGTATGCTTTGATTACGTGTATACGTCAAGATCCATGACTTTATGTATTTCTTTTCTTTGGTGGAGATAGACATATTTAGAGAGGCTATTTCATGGACCGTAGATGGGGTTTCCTTTATGTACTGTTATATTTGCACTTCTTGTGCCTTTTTAATGAAATTTATTTGCGACAAAAAAAAAAAAAGATTAACCTTAATTACCTTACCCAGCCACTGGTAAACTCCACACCAAACCTCATGCAAATGCATATTGCAAAACCACGGGCACTTCATCTTCAACCACATGCGAGCAAAACAAGCAACCTACATCCGGTATAAAGACTCCTCTTCGCATTAGGGCTGAACGTGTTGGTAATCTGCCATGAAGGAGATCAAGTCTCCACGACAAAGCCAACACCTTGGTAGGACACACTAATCTTCGGAAAAGAATTAAACACCTTAATTATGCGTATCGTCAGCTATCTGGGATTGATTTGAGTGCACAATTTTATACACTGCTGCAGTAGAAAATTCTATACTCCCACCTCCAACCCATCCCCAAGTGTCATCAGTGTCTTGTGTCAGAATTAAGCCCTGTAGCATTTCATTTAGCTCATCAACCTATTCTTATTCCTAACCATACAATCTTCTCCTCCACCTCCACACCCATGACTACCCTGATTAAGACCAAACCCCATATCTGATGTACGTAGTAGCTTGTTTATTTAAAGACACTTGAAATAAACGTTCAAACTGTACTTGTTTCGACAGGCAATTCCTTCCATTTATCTAGCCAAAACAAAGTGTTATCCCCATTTCCAATCCTTCTACGTACCTCGTCTTTAAATCAATCATCATCCTGATCAAGTGCCCAAAGATCATGCCACCACAAGGAAGCCCTTTTAACCTGATAGCATCATATAGTGAGTTAAAATTCCTATACCTGAAGTTTAGAAGTTTAAACCAGATTGACACAGAATCTGACAATAAACGCCATCACCATTTAGCTAGTAAACTAGTGTTGAAATGATCCAGCTGCTTCACTCCTATACCCCCATCATTATTTGCCCACAGACCTTTGTCCATGTAATCCAACAAGTTTTATTAGCCTCCAATGTACCACACTAGAGAAATCTTAGTTGTATTTTAGTTAATTCTGATATCACCTTTTTCGGAGCTTTGAAAAAGGACAAGAAATGCAGTGGCAAACTTGTCAAGACTGAATTAGTTAACATTATTCTAGCGCCCACGGCAAGGGTTTACCTCTCGAACTTGATAACTTATGATAGTCCCCCACGCTGAAATCCTTCTATGGTTAATTCCTTTAAAACGTAACACTGCAACATAACAGTGTAAAAAAGCAGAAGCACCCTCCACAAATTTAGCAGGAGAATTAATTCCATACAACTTAGTTTTTGAGAAATTAATCTTTAAACCATACACCATTTCAAAGCTTGTAAAATAGCTTTAATTGCCCAAACATTTTGCCAACCGACCTCCCCAAACAGTAATGAATCATCCGTCCAACTGCATAATATCACAGCTAATTAATGTCATTATCCACCATAAATCTTTTAAACTTTCCCAAGTCTACTGATTTAGAAACCAAACCAGAGAGACCTTCTGCAGCTATCAAAATTAGAAAAGGGGCGAGGGGATCCCCTTGTTTAAGTCCCGTATGAGCATGAAACTCCACTGTCGGGCTACTGCGTGCTGACTAAAACAGATATATTACTAGAGTAAGTAATTGCCCGTATCCAACTTCTTCATGTTTCGAATATGTAGTTAAGTATGCATGATTTCATCAATAAATGCATTAAAAGCGCTTTTGCAAATTGTAAAATAGAATCAAAGGGACTTGATATATACTTGCTCTGTTGCGATTCTGCAAATTGAAAGAAACCCATTGCAAGAAATGAAAAAGGAATAAGAATAAATCGCTTCCAAATCAATTTGAAACAATTTCAATTTCAAAATGAACAAGATTTGTAGAGTTTGTATTAAAAAGAATTATACACAATGCATGTGATGTACAAACACACTATTATATTTCTAAGAAATTAATGGGCTTATTTACTCACTGTATATTATTCGTCATGTGGAAAATTGCAGGTAGATTTTTTCACGTTTGATATTTGAGTACATAATCACCTAAGATAAACTTCCAATGTTGTATGTATATATGTACTAAGCGTCAATTTTATAATACTAGAAAAGTAATGAATATCCATACATATCATTTCATACATCAAGGTTCATATAGTCCATCACGAAGACAAAGTACAATTGTCGAGATATATCACATAGTTAGACAATCACTACTAGAAAATACGCTTTTAACATCAGTTATTTTGGCCTCCACATCGATTTTTATCCGATGTTGAAATCGCCGATGTTAAAAGTTTGAACGATAACATCAATTTTAAAAATTGATGTTAACAAAAGTATACAACATCGATTTTTCTAAAAAACTGATGTCAGCAAATGAGAAATAAAAGGAAAAAAATGTTAAAATATGATAATTCAATATTGGTTTTTAGTAAAAACCGATGTTAATTTATATAACAACATCAATTTTTACTAAAAATCGATATTTTTTTTTATTATGCTATCTGTTTTATTAATTTAACGTAATTTTAACCTGCAAATTTTAAAAATAGACATCCAATCAATTTCAAGTTTAAGTACAAATTAACATCATATGTGAATAAAGCCGTAAGTTCAATTGTGTCAATATACATAAAATGATTGTAATTTTAAACTATACAATTATTTTACTAAAAAATCCCCTAATAAGCTAATGTTTCATTCCTAACTGTAAGATAAAATGTAGCCCACTGAAGTTGGATTACGTTCAATCTCTCAGGCTCCAATGGTCTCTGATCAGCAAAATACTGCATGACATAATAAAACATAATTTAATAAGTATAAATAAAAATGGGTATAACCAAATACAAATAGTTTTGAATTGGACAATTATCATGTCCCAGTTATCTGTGAAGACTCCTTGTACTATCGTTGACATCCAATACATGACATAATTGCCACATTTAGAGCTTCCTTTTTGCTTATTACACTAAATTCAATAAAATAGTCAATTTTAAATGGAAATTGGTGTAAATAGTAATAAAAGTTATTTTGAAGACATAAACCATTATTTAAATGACTTACTTTAACCGCAATCCATTTAGTAGTAGCCTTTGATTTAGTTCTCTGAGTATCATGGACTCCCTTCAAAGCACTGCTTAAGAGAAACATGGATGCATATTATACAATTAACATATTCATGTTTTAGAAATAATAAAGTAAATGTGTTACAAATCACAACCTACCTGTTAATAATCTCTTTCAGGTAGTTATCAGACTTATTGTGCAACGAACAAAACCACACGACAACATTGTCTTAGGACATATAATGACCAGTTGTCAATGTGCACTGCATTGGAGAACATTACGTTATTATACTTCATACATTATTTTGATTCATTTGTACATTTTGACTTACCCATTCAAGTATGCTGCAAGGTAGACATGTTTCTGTGAACTCTGCATCCATTTCTTAAGATAGTCTTCAGATTCAAATTGCGACTGCCCAGATCTCTGTATAGACTATGGCTCAATGAATCCATAGACAGAGGCAATATCCGATTGCAGACATAACTCATTCATATGCCTATTGTTTTGAAAATAAAGTGAATTATGCATGTATATAAAACAATTAGTCATGTAATGGTAGACAATGTAAAGTGACTTACAGAATCCACAGTGCGAACAAAGTAGGGTCCCATGTAATGGAAGTCTTCGTTATACACCCCGGACAAAGTAGGGTCCCATGACACCTGCATGGGTTTGAGCAAAAGCTGTGGGATGGTCAATGCGATCTGGTACAGGGGATCCTCAACAGGTTCTGGCTTATGTACAGGTTTCGCCGGTCCCTGAGGTCCCTATTTATCCTACAAAGTTAACAAACATAAGTCAATGACCGTCTTCACTTTAAATGACACTGACAATTTTTAAATGATAATAAACACACAAAATGATAACTACCTGATTTAAAATAGGTTGTACAATATGTGTCGGCCAAGCAAGGAAGGTGTTAACGGCCTGCCCCACTAACTGAACTTCTTTAGTGGGTGCAGGGACGCGAGCATCAACATCTCGAACTTCCTCAACACCCACCATGACCTGATCATTGGCTAGAGGAATGTTGTGCATGGTTGTCGACCCCTCATAAACGCTTCCAAGGACAACCAGACAGGAAGGATTGTCATTGACATACAGCCCACGGCTGTCAGATGCACTCGTGTCTGGGTCCTACCCCGAGGGATTGACACAACATTCCTTCGTGCTGACACCAGCACCAAAAGGACAAAGTTGAACCTCTGGAGGTGACATGAATCCCTGAGACTGCATCTGAGACTGCATCTAGTTGAAGGACATCATGAGTTGTTGCGCCACTTTTCCAGTGATCGAATGCTCCAGCTCTTCCTTGATGTTATATTTCAGTCGATCCAAGTCTTCAAAGTTCATGGACTTAGACTTGCGAGAGGTTGATGAAGCCGATCCGAAGTATTGTTTGATGGTCACACCGGCCTAGGTGCTCTGGTCATCCAATGGCAGTAGTCAGTACATCCTGATGTCCATTCGCAACAAAGCTATCCTGTGTCGATTGCTCTTCTAGGGTATCATGCAATCAACATAATGTATGATGTGTTGCAAACACATCTTATTTCTAGCTTAGTTTTAGGTTATATTTTAACTAAATAGTTAGGAAATAGTTTCAAAATTAGTTATCTTTAGTATTTTTAATTGTCTCAAGCAATTTAATATCATTTAAGCATTTGCAGGCCAAAAAGAGGGACTTAAGAGCAAATAACAAGGGAAGCAAGTTCTGGAGTGTCACG
>PYAF01005011.1:716539-776210 GCA_007407185.1 Glycine tomentella
CAGTAGGGGCTTATGTTGATGTTTTATGTATGTGTTTTATATTTCATGCATATTGATATCGAGAAAAACGATTCTATCGCTTCCGCATTGCGTTCAGATAACGCTGATAACGCTCTTATGATATTATTAAGGATAACGCACCGGGTGCACACGGGGTGTTACAGTGATGACCCTGATTAGTAAATTGGGGCGTTACAGTTTAGGTCCTTTAACGAGGACATGCTGACCTTTGTAGAGAGGTTTGACAAGGCAACCTTCGAGCTGTTGCAGGCCTCGTTGGACGCAGGCGCTATTTTGTCGCTCCATTGGGCCGGTGAGCCCTCTTCCAGACTAGACAATAATCTTCCTTCCTTATAACTTCTCAAGTTTTCTGGTGTGCGAACTTTGACACTTTCATGTTTTTGCATTTTTTTGCAGGTTTCATGGGTGACTTTTAATGAAGGTCATTGGTGTGCAATGTAGGTGGCGAAGTTGTGCCACCCCCTGTTCCCCTCCTGTCTGATGAAGAAGGTCAAACCACTGTCTAGGTTGGGTGTATTAAGGTAGCCGATGCGTTCCCTGACCCTTCCCCTTCTGAGTTAGCAAAGAGGAAGAGGGATGAGCTTGTCGGGACATCTGGCCGCAAGAAGTCTCGGGCCGCCCATCCTCCTTGTGTCCTGTGTGCATTGAGGTAGGGTGTTGGGCTTCTGCAGACTTCACCTCCTCCTGTTCGGGTTCTGCCTCTTGTCCAGGATCTGCCAGAGGCTGTTGGGCTTCTACCGACTTCTCCACCCCCTATCCAGGTTCCGCCTCCTGTCCAGGATCCGCCAAAGGTTGCTAGGCTTCTGCCGATTTCTCCTCCCCCTATCAGGGTTCCACCTCCTGTCCGGGGTCTGCCTCCTATTGTTGCTGCTCTTTCTCCTTCTCCATCCCCTCCAACTGCAATGCCACTGCCTGCTGCTCGTCCTGTTACTCATTTGGAGTTTTTGAGTGCTCCAAGGGAAGTTGACTCTTTGTGGAGTATCGGGCATAGGCTTGACCGAGGACTGCCAACTCTTTTTGACAGGAATCTGATTAGGTCAACTGGCCCCCATCGTTCACTTGATGCTGCAGAGTTGTTTTTGCAAAGGGGCCTTGCTATCATAAGGGAACATTGTCAAGTGCATCAAGAGATTATGAGCAAGGCTGCCTCTTTGGAGCAAGAGTTCAACAAGCTAAAGGCTATTGTTCATAATGTCTGGCGAGCGGAGCGCAGCAAGTTGAATGGTGCTGTGGTTGCCCTTATTGAGGTGGTCAGGTGTAACCGTTAGCTGTCCACCAAGACTAGTGAAGCTTTGTCCAAGTTGTTGCGGACTAGGCTTGATGGTGATGAGCTAGTCGCCTGTGGCAAAGCAACTGCTGCCAAGGCTGATAAGGCTTTGGCCGAGAAGGAGGAGTCAGCAAAGAAGATGGCTGAGTTGACCAAGCTAAAGGAGGCTAATGTCGAGCTTAATGTCAAAATGGCGGTCAACAAGGAGCTTGACGAAGAGCTTAAGGTGTACAAGTAGGAAGCAGTGGAGCAGCATGAGAAAGGCTTCTCCAAGGCCTTGCGCCAAGCTGGTCTCTTTGTGAAAGACCTTGACTTGGGTCAATTTAATCCTTTCAAGGACGTGAAGGATAGCGCCCTGGTCGATGAGGAGGAGCTTTGTTCTACTGAGGAAACTGCTAGTGATGCAGCTGATGTATAGGCTGCTTTATGCTTCTTTTGTCTTTTTGTTTCTTTTGTACTTTTGGCCGTTGGGTGGCCATGTAAAATTTTACTACTTTAATGAATGTATTCTTTATTTCTCCATCTTCGTCAATCTTCTTTACGTTGAAAGCTATCTTTACACTTAGCAAGTCACTTCGAATAATTTTTAAGACGTTCTATTGCAGTAATATATTGTCATTTTCTAGTGATTTGATGTATCAATATTGCTTTCTGAATCATCAACTGATTGAAGTACCAAGAACGCCTCTTGGATTTTGCATGTCATGAACTCATGTTGTCATAGAGCAATGTCGGTTCCAAGGATGCTTCTTGGGTTTTGTACATCATATAGCAATGTTGGGTTCCTGCTTTTGTGAAAATAGCTAAGTCTTTAGCTTTATATAGAGGTTCCCATTGTTGATGTATACTAAGAGTGTGTCTTGACCATGGACATCTGCATTGAACTCTTGCTTCTGTAAATGACTAAGCCTTTAGCCCATCTTGTCAAAGTTCTACATAGAATACCAAGAGTGCTTCTTGGGTTCAAAATGTCATGGTGGAACTTTTTTGCTGAGGTTACCACCAGATGAAAGTACCAAGAGTTTTCTTGGGTTTGAATTGTCGAGGACGGACCTTAAGACATTTATTCCTGCAAAATGAATATTCCTATGGTATTGCACGCCAAGATTCCATAGGAGTTAGAGTACCAAGAATATTTCTTGGATTTATCGTCCAAAGGTTTGACCTTGGGCTTTGTTGTACCAAAAATGTTTCCTTGGGTTTTTGTGTAGCTCATATTCCTGCGCGAATAGAATTTATGAGTGCTAAACCTTGATGGTCTATCGTACTTTGGTTTTATGAACCTGTAAATTATCAAGAGCTTCTCTTGAGTCTTCCTACCAGGAGGTTGTCCTGGGTTTTATACCAAGGGTAGACCTTGGGTTTTCATACCGAGGACAGACCTTGGGTTTTGTAAGGGTCTACCAAAGTTTTAGACTTATGAACTATAGGCTCAGCTTAGTTTGGATTTACAAACCGCAAGTTACCAAGGGTGGATCTTGGGTTTTTCTACCAAGAAGGATCTTGGGTCTTCGTGCCAAGAGTAGCTCTTGGGCTTTTTACCAAGGGCAGACCTTGGATTTTTCTACCAAGACGGATCTTGGGTCTTCGTGCCAAGAGAAGCTCTTGGTCTTTGTACCAAGGGCAGACCTGGGTTTTTCTACCAAGACGGATCTTGGGTTTAATAAGGTCAACCAAGGCTCTAGACTTACGGAACTTGACGATTCAGCATAGTTGGAATTATGAACCTTTTTCCAAGGACGGACCTTGGGTCTTCACTGAAGGTCTACCTAGGGGATCCCTAGGGTTTACAAACCTGTAACCGACCAAGGGGCTACCTTGGATTTTGCTGGAAGTTCTCCTAGGGGAGCCCTAGGGTGTTATGAACCTTTGGAGAGTACCAGGGGCTGACCTTGGGTTTTGTCAAGGTTCATCGGGTTAATGAATTTTAAGAACCTGTAATCGACCAAGGGGTTGCCTTAGGTTTTGCTAGAGGTCCACCTAGGGAGCCCTAGGGTTTTATGAACCTTTTGGAGAGTACCAGGACACGTCCGCCCTAGAGTTTAGTAAGGCTTGTCAAGGGTGGACCTTGACAAGTACCATGACATGGTCCTGGGTTTTTGTTGAAGCTGGACCTCGGAGAATGATTAGGTGACAGTTCCTCCAATTGGTCAAAATCCTGGAATCTTCACATAAGTATTTGAAAGAAAAGAGGTATGTGTTATATTAATACGACATTTTACATATCCTTTGTTATTTCGGGGATGAGCCTCATTAAAACCTTTCAAGCCAAAACCCAGGGGAAAAAGAGTACGTCATCCGGTTCTGAACAACTCAGCTAAAGTAAAATTTCAACTGGGTAGCATTCCAAGTTCTTGGAATGGCTTTGCCATTGAGTTCCTGTAGTTTGTATTGTAGGCACTGTTGTCCAGGTTGATGATAACTCTGAACGGGCCTTCCCAATTTGGTTCAAGCTTGCCTGCATGGGGATCTTTTCTGGCTTCACCTCGGACACGCCAGACTAGGTCACCTAGTTGGAAATTTTGAGGTTGAACTTTAGAGTTATATCTTCTTGTTCTACGGAGCTTGGCTACTTCTTCATTAATTCTGGCTCTGTCTCGAAGCTCTTCACTGGTTTCTAATTCAACCTTCATGTTTTCCTCATTGCACTGGTCCTGAAAAAGTATCCTTCTTATCAAAGGTTCCCCTAGCTCAACCGGGATCATGATGTCAGTACCATATGTGAGGTGAAAGGGGGTTTCTTTTGTGGTGCTTTAAGGCATGCAATGATAGGCCCAGAGTATACTAGGGAGCTCCTCCTTCCAAAGACCTTTGTACTTGTCCAGTCTTCTACGAAGGGCTTTGAGAATGACTTTGTTTGTTGCCTCCGCCTGACCATTAGTCTGGGAATGTTCGATAGAGGTGACCAGATGTTGGACACCTAGTCGTGTAAGGAAGTCTTCGTAGGTTTGTGCCTTAAATTGTGTACTATTGTCAGTAAGTAACGATAGCATAGGGTAGGCCATATCTGCATATGAGATGCTTCCAGGTGAAGGTTTCGACTTCGCTGGCTGTTATCTCCCATAGTTGCTTTGCCTCAATCCATTTGGTGAAGTAGTCGATTGCCACTAACAGAAATTTGATCATCCCTAGAGCTTTAGGGAATGGTCCCAGGATGTCTATTCCCCACATAGCGAAAGGCCATGGAGAAGAAATTGTATGAAGGTTGTCAGGGGGAATCCGTCGGATGTCCACAAACTTCTGACACCTTTTGCATTTCTGTGTGAACTTGAAGGCATTAGTCTTGAGGGTCGGCCAGTAGTATCCTGCTCGTACTACTTTGTTGGCTAGGGAACGTCCTCCTAGATGGAGTCCGCAGATCCCTTCATGAAGTTCTCTCAAGACGTAGTCTGCCTATAAGTTGTCCAGACACTTGAGTAGAGATGAGGTCAATCCTCTTTTAAATAACTCGCCATCAATGATGACGTAGTAGCTGGCTTTCCACTTTAGACGACGGGCCTCATTTTCATCTGCGAGGAGTGTTCCCTTTATGAGAAAGTTTATGTAGGGGGTCATCCAATCAGGTTCCTTCAATTCAATAGCCATTACCGCTTAGGTGTCAATGGTGGGTTTATGAAGTATTTTTTGGATGATTGTTTTGAGGTGCCTAGCCTTTTTGGTACTGGCCAATTTGGATAGCAAGTCGGCCCTGGTGTTACTCTCTCGTGGTATGTGACACATCTGAACACACTCAAAGCTGTCAATAAGTGTTTTGGCTAGATGGTAATACTGGAGGAGTATGGTTTCTTTGGTTTGGTACTTGCCTGCTATCTGTCCCTGGACGAGCTGTGAGTCGGAGTAACATCTCAGATATTGAGTCCAAACCTCTTTTGTGTGTTTGAGTCCTGCTATGAGCGCCTCTTACTCGGCTTGGTTGTTTGAGGCTTTGAAGTTAAGCTTGAGAGCTTGTTCCAGCGAGATGTTGCCAGATCCTTCAAGTATGATGCTTGCTCCACTTCCGTGTATGTTGGATACTCCATCCACGTAAAGGTTCCACCAGTTCGGGATGGACTTGTCTTTTCCTGCAAATTCTGCGAGGAAGTCTGCCATGAATTATGCTTTCATGGGACCACGTGGTTCATATCGAATGTCGAATTCTGTCAGTTCGACTGGCCATGCCACCATCCTACCTGCCAGTTTTGGTTTTCATAGTACCTGTTTGATGGGATAGTTAGTCTTAACTATCACTTGATGACTTTGGAAGGTCGAAGACGTCTGGCGGAGGTGACTAGTGCCAAGGCTATCTTTTTAATCATCTAATAGTGTTTCTCAGCGTTGTGTAGCATGCGGCTGGTGAAGTAGATAGGGAGTTCTTGCTTCCCTTCTACTTGGACGAGTGTTGAACTGACATCATCGTCTGCTACTGAGAGGTATAAGAGCAATGGTGCTTCCTACCGGGGTCGACTCAAAACAGGTGGTGCAACAATTGTCTTTTTAAATGCCTCGAAAGCCTGCTCGCAAGTGTCATCCCAAAGATATGGTTCTGTCTTATTGAGCAACTTGTAGAAAGGATTTGCTTTCTCAGCGAGTTTTGGGAGGAATCTTGACAAGGCTTCTAGTCTTCCGTTCAGCTTCTGAACTTCGTTGATGTTGGTCAAGATGTGCATCTGTAAGATGGCTGAGCATTTGTCCGAGTTAGCCTCAATTCCCCGATGTGTGATCATAAAGCCATGGAATTTGCCGTCGCCTACCTTAAACCTGCATTTTTCGGGATTGAGATGCATGTCATACTTTCGAAGCTCTTCAAATACCTCTTCAAGATCCACCACATGCCAGGCTACGCTTTGGGGTTTGACGACCATGTCGTTCACATAAACCACAACATTGCGTCTGATTTGTTTTCTAAAGATGTGGTCCATTAATCGCTGATATGTAGCTTCTGCATTTTTTAGACCAAACGGCATGACCCTGTAGCAATAGTTGGCATCTCCAGTGATGAAGGCTGTCTTTTCTTCATCCGGGGCATGCATTCTGATCTGATTGTAACCAAAATATGCGTCTAGGAAGCTTAGGATGCGAAACCCAAATGCCCTGTCGACCAGTCTGTCGATGTTTGGGAGCGAGTATGTGTCTTTCGGGCATGCCTTGTTGAGGTTTATGAAGTCTATGCACATGTGCCACTTGCCATTGTTTTTTTTACCATAACAACATTGGCGAGCCAGGTAGAGTATCTGACTTCTCGGATAAAATTGTCTTTAAGCAGTTTTCCTCTTTTATTGCTTTTCGTCTTTCTTCTCCTATATTTCGCTTTTTGTGCTATTGGCTTGGCTTGTGGGCATATTGTCAGCTTGTGGCATATGACGTTGGGGTCAATATCTAGCATACCAAGCGAACAAAGATGCATTCCTGCATACACTGTCTGGGTTTAGGCCCGAGTTGCAGCTTGACCATTTCTTCGACCGGTTTTGGTCCTTTGTCGATCTTGTCATTGCGCGGATCCACGTCGAAGGTATCGTTATGGTGACCTGCGTAGACCATCAATGTATAAGGAGTAAATTCTCTGTCTATGTTCATGACCTGGTGGTACCCATCGAAGTGGTACGATGTTTGTCTGATCTTCTATCGGGCGGATATGGTGCCACTTTAAGGCTTTCAACATAGCATTGTCTAGTGTGTTTCTGATTTTCTTTCACAGTGATAATTTCCCTCGTCATGGTAGGAAATTTCATCTTCAAATGAGGCATAGAGACAATAGCCCCCAATTCGTTCAGAGTTTTTCTGCTAATAATGGCAAGGTATGATGTGTCCGAGTTTACAATATTGTACCTGACTGTAAAGCTATTGGAAAGTGAACCTTGACCGAATGTGGTCAGCAGGTTGACATATCCCAGGGTTTCTAACCTTTCTCCTGCAAAGCCTAGGAGTGGATCTGGCTGAGGCTGTATAGTGTTTGACGAAATTTCCAATTTCTGAAAAGTCTTTAGATATACTACATCAGCGGAACTGCCCTGGTCGATGATTACTTTTGTCACTTTGAAATTGGAGATTATGAGGGAAACGACCATAGGATCATCTTGGTTGATAGGGTTGATTCCCTCAAAATCATCATTCAGTGAACGTGATGGGAGGTAGACTCTGTAGTGGGGGAGCACCAACATAGTTTATGTCAATGTCTCGGATGAAGTGTAAATGTCTTTTGTGAGATTCACTGGATGATCCTCTGTATGAGAAGCCACCTGCAATGGTATTAATCACACCACGAATGTGTTGGACAAGTTCCTCTTCTCGTTGGCGAGGGGGTTGACAATCGCATCTGGGTTGTGGTTGTCTTTGTCTTCCTCTATCTTCTACGCCATCCCTTCGTCGGTCATTATCTCTTTTCCTGAATCGGTCCTATTGGTTTGGAGGATTATCAGGTCTTTTTATGAACCGTGATAAGTGCCCTGCTTGGATAAGTTCCTCTATCTTATCTTTTCATGCCATAGAATCTTCAGTGTTATGGCCATTACTTCGATGATAGGAACAATACTTATTAGGGTTTCCTCCTCGTTTTAGGGGAGTGGGCAGTGCCACTTGTACCTCTATGTTGAAGGCTTCTTCCATGACTATGGCATGATTGCCCATCAGGAGAGTATATCTTTCGAACCTGGGTCCTTTCGGAAGGAGCTGTGGCTTGTGTAGATTTCGTTTCTTGTCGGCCTTGCGGGGGTCGACTTTTGGAACTCCGTTTCTGAACTTTGACATTTCTTCCATCTGTATGTATCCTTTGGCTCGTTCACGTATTTCGTCCATGTTAGAAGGAGGTTTTTTGCATAGACTATCTATGAACATGTCTGGTCGAAGGGCTAACTTCATGGAATGCAGTGCTACCTCGGGATTGAGGTTTTTGATCTGGGCGATCAAATGTCCAAATCGTTCCATGAAGCTACGGAGAGGCTCATCATCTGCTTGGCGTAGTGTCGCAAGTGCAGCGGAGGTTAGCCTGTGGGTCCGACAGGTCACATATTGTGCATTAAATTTTTCGAAAAGGGTGTCGAAGCTGTCAATGGACCATTAAGGGAGGCTACCATAACATGCCAATGCAGCCCCTTTTAAAGATGTGGAGAACACTGGCATAATATGGCATAGTTATTTGTGTAAAGGTTTGCTTGCGAGAGGAAGGCATCAAGGTGTTCGTTTGGGTCGGTAGTGCCATCATACCTCTCTAGGTGTAGAGTTTTCCAACCGAACAAAATTTCAACTTTCCTGATACGATCGAAGAGAGGATTGCACCGTGTGTTATGCCTCTCCGCTCAGTAGCCCTGTGTTGAACTACGAACAGGCGAAGGGTTGACATGTTGTTGAGGGTGTGATTCGCCTTGTGTCTGTTCTTCTTTGGTGGTAGGGGAGCATTCATCTCCGTCGGGATTTCTCGCTCTGGCTTCGTGCTGGTCTTGTTCAGCTTTTAGTCTTTCAATTTCTTCCTGGTACTTGCTTTCCATCTCCGCCATGCGGTTTTGGAGTTGCTGAATGGTGTCGGCATTTGTCATGGTAGTCTACGGGGGGTTATACGCATTGACAGGGGTGTCGTGTCTAACGCTGGTGCGTGTACTGATCATGAATGTGTACCAATGAGTGATCTGAGTAAGAGGCCGCAGGGTAAGTTTTACCTGGGCCCCACGATGAGAGCCAAATGTTCTTACCAAAATCTAGAAATTCCATGTGTGGACTAGACGTGGTCTAGGTGGACTCCAAATTCTGTACATTGGACGATGATTCGGCTTTGTTTAGGGAAGGGACCTACAAAACAAAGTAAAGACACTCCGATGCTCAAGTAAGTACATCAATCATAAGAGAATAACTGAGTGTTATTTCATAAGTGTAAGAGTATGAGTATTCGAGTGGGTACTCAAGTATGAATGGAGTGAGTTAGAGAGAACATGTAAGCTTGTATATATAGTGTGGAGTGTGGGCTTTGAGCCTTTGTTTATTGATAATCTGTTAATAAGATAATAACAGATAATAACAGGCAGTTATCTAGAAGTAAAAGATAATGTGTACCTTATTGATATACTGTTACTTGTAGATAAGTAACAACTTGTAGATAACTTTTTTGAGATATGATATGATATGGTGGTTGCACCTATTTGAATATCCAAGCATAGTGGATATGATGTTATTAAGGAGATAAGTACTGTAGACGTCCGCGATCCTATATCACGGCTGACACGGAACCCGGACACGTATGTCTGGGTTGACACTTGCAGAATGAATAAGCACTATAAATGTAGCAGTGCTGACGTGGTGGGTGTCCACATGTTCAGCTACTTGACTTTGATGGCCACGTGTAATTATGCCATATTAGAACGGTACAATTATTATAAATGCATGCATCTTAGTAATTTTATCAGCAGAGAATCATTACAATTCTAGAACTTGCATCAATGATCAGATCTTGCAATCTATCTTAGCAATAATACAACAGTTAAATCAATACTTCTAGAAAATTAATAATTCTATGGTAACTTCTCTAGAGGCACAGAGCCCAATGTTAATCTATCTACTATCTAAAATTACTCTGCCACTCATTTTTACAAAGTTTCGCTCCTAACTTATTTTCAGTGATCTAGGTGTTATGGGAATCAATTATTCATGAATCTTATATGCTACACTACATTTTCACACCTAAAAAAACTCATTTTTGAGGTCAAAACTTTGAGAAAAATAGTCAATACAGTTACCACAACCAGTTTAATTTTGTGACATATTTTATCCTATAAAATGTCCTAAAACTTATTTTATTCGTAACTTTTGCTAGAAAAATCATATTTAAGTTAAATTCAAGGTAAACCCTAAGTTTTAACACCTAGAGAACTCATTTTTAACCTTAAAACTTCCAGAAAAACAATATATATTATATATATAGTTCCAGTCATGGCAACTGATACACAATTTTAAACATCAAAACAATGTGCAATGAAGCCTAGTTTCCAAAGACAATAAGGTTAGGATTCAAGAAGTGAAAAGTCCCCCTTACCTTGAATGATGTTCCACGAAATGAATCAAATGAACAAGGGGCTCAGATCCTTGATGTCTCAAACTTCTAAGAATGAAAATGAAATTTTGGAACAATGAATAAGAAGCTTTCATGAATTTGGTAAGGAAAACAATAAGAAGCTCCTTACCAAAGCGTTGATGAAAGAAACCTCAAGAGCACTTATATAAAGCTTGGAAGAAGAAAGAAATGGATTCCTCTCTCTCTTTGCTGAACTCCTGAAAATAAGGGTGAATGGTCTCAAAAGTTTGTTTTTATAGACTTATGAAGATAAGGTCTAAGGCTTTCGTCCAAAAGAAATCTGATTAAGCCTAATTGACAAGCTTAACTAACAACACAAATGACTACTTGGACAGTCATGCTGAACGTGCCAAGCAATGCATTTTACGAGTGTTATTGCTTTTGAAATTTTAGCCAAAAATGGCTAAAGTAGACATCAGCAAAAATGGTAAATCTTATCACAAATGTCTAGATTAATGTTCTAACTTCCTTGATTATTATGCTAATCTCCCTAGGGATACGTGTACTCCAAGTAAACCTCACACAGTCCACTCACTCAGAGACAAATTACATCGTGACTCAGCATGCAATGCAATTCTTGCATAAATGAAAATGTAGCTCATATAGTTTCTATTTCTCTGTCAAGCTCCACTAAGCTAATTGCATACCTATATGTGTGTGTGTGTGATAAACACAAAAACAAGAAATAAAAAAAATATAATCAATGCAGTTAAAAACATACATGCACAAATAACACAACACAGAGCTTTCCTCTATCAACCTGAGTTGTAATTTTTGTCAAGGTGTTACGCCTTTCTTTGGCTAGCACTTTCCACCTTTTGATTAAAAGAAATTAATTTTGGATCGCTGCCTTTAATTACAAAAATTTAATTGTGTCATTTTCTATATTGGTTATCGAATAATCAATGTAGTTGCGACAACATAAAATATATTTTGTGTAGTAATTAACTTAGCTCATTTATGTATCAATGCATTCAAAATTCTACTTAAAATGTCAAAATACTTATTACCAAATTAAAATTAATAGAAACTAAGAAACAAATCATATAGAAAAATAGGGGTGTGATAATGCAAATTTGAATTGTTCTAAAAATAGATAAAAATTTCTCATTTTATTTTTCACATAGTTAAATTAATGTTCATAGAAGAATTAATTAGCTCTGATCATTAGAAAGGTTTTATTGACATTGAAAAATTGGATGATGACTAATCATCGTGTTTTGGGGTGGTTCATTTTATCATAATCAAATAAGACAAAAATAAAATATTTGGAATTACTATGTATCTAGTACCATATATTTATAAAAGTTTTGATTTATGCATATTGATGAGTAGGGTTAAATCCACAATGACTACTAGATTTTAGTTCTTTTTCAAATTAGTAAAATTAATAAATATAAAAGGTGGATTTGAGTAAGAATTGAAATTGTTGACAAAAAATATTAAATAACAAACTAATTTCTTTAACCCAAGGGATAATTCTAAATAAGAAATTAACAACCAAATATGCAGATAAAATGCAATAACAAGGAACCTAAATTTTCTATTTATGACTACTGTAAATTGAACCATTATCACCACCATGACAGACTGCAAAGGCAAGAGCAATATGAACCACCAACATGATTGTTAATTTGAATCATAGAAGCAACATGTGTGTGCGCAGGCGTGTAAAGAAAGTTAGTTGTTGTTTTGAAGTGAGGACTTCTTAGAATGTAATCATCAAATGACTTTACCAGAAATAAATTTAAATATTAATTTAACACACGCATATATATATATATATATATATATATATATATATATTCTCATGTTGTCATTACAAATATACAACAAGGAGAAGCAAAGATTGTTTAGATGCATTTTAACCCCTAATATACATCGCCACATTAACATTAGTTTTATTAAAAAAACCGATTTTGTGTCTTTTATAAAAATTTGTACTTAGTTTGGCGCCTAAGCGATCCTTGAGAGTTCTTCCTTACTTTTTTCCCCTTTAACCCTTACTCCCTTGCCCACTGCGCCGCTGCGTGCCCATTGTGCCACCACCGTGTTAACAATCTCGCGTTGTGCACTTTCTCAAGTAGGTAGGTTCTTTCTTTCTCTCTCTCGCTTGTTGCCCACTATTTTTTAATATTATTCTTTCGATTTTGATTTTATTGATGGCCTATATATTTTGCCTGAATTTATTTACGTTGAGTTTACTTTGATTTTGGTTGAGCTAAGTGGCCAGCACCATGTGTATGTGAATATGCATCAAGGAGAAAGAAAGATACATTTTGTTTGATTTTGGTTCTTTTGTGCCATTCACCTCTTTTAAATTACTAAAAGTGGAATGTGGCAAATATTTCTCTGATGTGTGTGTTAGACATTATAACTTACTCCTCACCTTGGACTATTTATAAGGAGCATAATAAAAGAATATATTACTGAAATAAATAGATAACCTAAATTTTACAATTAGAACCAATTGTCTCTGTCTATAAGCAAGATAGAATATGGAATGGATATAAAAATTAGTTTGCAAATTGTCTTAGAAAATCGGATTAGTTTTATTTATTTATTATTTCTTGGTAGATTAATTTTTTGTATCTGTTCGGTTCAAATGATAGTAGTGACGGAAAAAAACTTAGATAACAAAAGGGACAAATGACTTTTAGAAATATAAATTCAATTTTTCTCTTTCTTTTACTTTGTATTCAACTTAAATATCAACCAGATTCTGCAAATAACTTAGAATATAAATATTTAACTTGTAGGGGTTCTGCAAATCTGGCGTGGACACTTTACTGCACAATCAACCGAAAACTTAAAAAAAAAAAAAAAACATATTTTTACTTATTAACTCATTTTCCGGTTTGGCCAGGGTGAACTACCATGCAGGTCGTGCACTGATAAACCATGATTTAGTGCATTATACTCCCACCATGTATGTTTATTACTAAATTCTGTCCACAGGCATTAGTTTTTTTCCCATAATCTCATAAATTTAATGTGTGTCTTATGTGTTACACGCAATAATAACATATATTAGGCAAATTATCTTTAAATGTTGTTGTAAGAGTAGTTTTTTCATAAAAATTGAATAACAAATTTATAACAACTGGTCATGCATATCCACTAGATAATGACAAAATAATAGACATGAGGTTAGAACTCAAGTCTTTTTATTTACTTTTTAAGAAATAAAATTAGTATGCAGTATGTGAATCCTTAATTATCATTTTAATTTTTTTTTCTTACGGGCAATTGCAGATATAATTGTATAAAAATACCTCAGCACAGTGAAAATTAAATCCGTATGTCTAATTGGAGGAGTTTGGTTTGACTATAAATTTGAAATGATTATGACACTACTACAACAAGAAACACATTCTACTACGCGCATTCAAAGACGGTTGCAGAAAACCCATGTTAGTATGATAGGCGGTGGCAATTCCGTAAATATTTTGTTATTTACGAAGACGATTATAACATAACCATCTTAGATTAACTAAAATGACGTCGTTTTCAAAAGATAACCGTCTTTGTTTTGTGGTATTCAAAGATGGTTGGTCAAAATCGTCTTTTGAATTAAACGTGAGTCCTATTGCGTCTGTGTTGTGTTTTCCCTCTCAAACTTAATTGGAAGCTCACGACCTAATTCCCTGACCTCGTGCACCCTCTCTCAGGCAATCTTGGTGGTTCCCTTCGTCGTGGGCTCCCTCAGTCGGCGGAGTCGTCCCTCACTCCGTCGTAGCTCGAGCCGCAGCATGAACGCAAGCGAGAACGAAAATGCTAATGCCAACAGAACTCTGCACTGAAACCTCAGAGATGGGTTTGAATTTGGTGAGGTTGATTATCCACTCGCCGAGAGTGAGCTGGAGCAGGCCCAGTGCCTCTATGATGCGGCTCAGCGAGTACATGTTCTTCATCATGGTTTCCAGAACCACACACATCTCGTTCGCGAGTGGGGAGAGGTCGCGCTCCACTGTTGGGCCTTCTATCTCCTGGTGCTTGAAGTTTGGGTTTTGGCTCGGGTATGGGCCTGGGATGGGCTTTTGGGTTTCGTTGGATGACTCGAGAGTAGACATGGCAACGGGGCGGGGCGGGTGCGGGTATTGTATTCCCCGTCCCCGCCCCCGCCTTTAAAATCTGCCCCCGCCCCCGCCCCCATTCCCCGTCGGGTTTTAAAATCCAGACCCATCCCCGTCCCCGTCTTGGGGTCGGGTTTTCCCCGCCCCGCCCCCGCCCCACCCCTACTATTAATTAAAAAAATAAAAATAAAAAATAATGTGGTTTTTCTTTTGAAAAAAACGGAAAAAAGTTGACTAGGTAACAAAAAAATTAATAATAAACCCACATTCAAAATATGAGATCATAATTTAAAAATTATTAAACAAAATCAATCAATTTAATTGAAACCATTATGGATCTACATATTTAATTTCTCCCAAAATATAATATCATTTAAATATATATTGTTCCAAAATTAAAATAAAACACAACAAAGAGTAGAGGTCCATTGCAGCAACAAAGCTTCCAAAATGGAATTAATTCAGAAAGTCGTTGGTCAAGGTTCAGCGTCGTCGAGAATGAGAAATGAGGGGGAGGGTTAGGGTTTCGGGATGTTATTCTTATATATAAGGGTAAATTTGTAATTTAATTATGGCGGGGGCGGGGGCGGGGCGGGTATCATCAATACCAAACCCGCCCCCGTCCCCGAATTTTTGTCGCGGGGCGGGGGCGGGGCGGGTATCATCAATAACAAATTCGATTTTTCCCCGTTAAAATCGGGGCGGGTTTTGACGGGTACCCACGGGCTCGGTTTTCGTTGCCATGCCTACTCGAGAGAGACTCTGAAAGGGGGAAAATTGCGAAAATGTCTTGTATGCAGTGTCTTTTTGTTAGGGTAAAGGATGTAAAGGGTCAAATTTCTACAAAGCGCAGTTGTGAGGCAGCAAAAGAGAAATAGAAAGAGAAAGAGCACAGTGGAAGAAAGGGATTTACTTCTGAGATATGCGAGGTATGCGAGGCAGCTACGAGGTATGCCTCTTTCTCTTAATCTTTGGATTCAGGATTTTTACTCTGTTGACTATAGTTGGAATCTGAGAGTTTGATGAGATCTATAGTGGAAACTGGAGAAGGAAGGAACTTGACATGATTTCCACCTGATGTCTTCATTCTGGAACTGAGAAAATGAGCTGTTGTGTTTCAACAAGCAGTCAGAGTACTTATAGCAGCGGGAGCAATGGAGACACATTCTCTGATCATGTTGTCTCTCTGCACCAATTACCATCCTTACCAAACAGAATTTTCACCAATGGAAAGAGCAGGTCTTCTTGCATATTTACACAGCAGGGTCGGAAGGGTATTAATCAGGATGCCGTGATTCTGGGGGAAGTAAGTATTTTCATCTTGTAGTGTTGAGGATGCACTGTTCTCATTGAATGAATGGAGATTTAGTTAATTTTGAAACTTGACACTCTTGGTTTGGATCTTTACTTTTGTAGGATTTCATGTCTGAAGATGTCACCTTTTGTGGTGTCTTTGATGGCCATGGTCCGCTAGGTCACCTTGTTGCACACAAAGTCAGGGAAGCCTTGCCGCTAAAACTGCTTTCATTTTCTGCAGCACATTTTTTATTTTCTTCACTTTGCAGGGTTCAAATTTGTTCATGGGAAATATTGGGGATTCCCGAGCAATTATGGGATCCATGGACAGCAATGACTCCATGGTGGCAATTCAGTTGACCACTGATTTGAAGCCTGATTTGCCAAGTGTGTTATATACTGTCATCATTCATCCTTTCTATGTCAAATCTATGTTTTTGCTTGATGTAAAGTTGTTCAAATTTGGATGCTAATATTTATAGGGGAAGCAGAACGAATTAAACAGTGCAAGGGTAGGGTATTTGCATTACAAGATGAGCCAGAAGTTCATAGGGTATGGTTATATGCTTATAGCTCGATTAAGTGAGTGTTTCTTTGTTTTTTTTTTTTTTTTTTTAATTCTTTACTTGCTACAAGGGTTTGATTCTTTCAGACCATATATTAATTACAAAATTCATTTGTCTTCTTTTGTTCAGCTGGTTTCATTATCTATTCATTTGGATGACCTTGCATGACCTCCAAGAGAATTACCAGCTATTAGTTTCAACCTTGAAGGAGAAGGAACGCACCATTTCCAAGCTACTGAAATCAGGTAAATTAATTGATGGTTTGTGCTGGCAGATTTATGTTGTTATTTAATTCACTGTGGACCCATATCAAGTTCTTGAAAGGTAAAAGCCAAGTTATTAAAATTGATTTGGTTTTTATTTCTTTTGTATTTAATGAAATAAATTTGTATCCACCATTGTTTATCAATAAGTTTCTATTTACCATCAATAAGTTTCAACTCTTGCTGGTACAATATTGATTGATAGAGAATGGTAATATCCTCTAAGCTTTGGTGAGAAAAACATTGATATTTGATTAAGCATCTCCAGCTGCAATTATTGCAGAATGGCACAATGATGGTGAAGCATCTCCAGTTGTATGTCTGTGGTGAAGAGGTTTGCTTTCTAGCAAGCTGTTGAGAGATAACTGTTATCTCTTTATATTAGACCAATTGTCTTATGTTAAGATGCTTTTTAGTGCTTCTCTGTTCCATTAAAACAATTAATTATGCAATATTAGAAATTAGTCCAAATACTTGCACATCATTTATATGAACCAGGTCAATCTTTGCATAACATTTGAATTAAGTATGTAAAACTTTTGCACTTCCTATCTATAGTACCATTTTGTGATCGTAGAGAACTAGCTAACAGTCTTATCTTTGAATGCTTGCAAGTGATAAATGTTGTAATTAGAATAGCAACATTGATTTCTAGGAACATTTTGGTAACAATATATTAAGATAAATGTATTATACTTAGACAGGTTGTTACATACGCTTACACAAGCATTGCAAAGTTCAGGGTGGACTTGTCACAGGCTAGCATCTCAGTGCAAATTGAACTTGGTAAACAAGCAAACATCAGACCAAATGTAACAGTGTCAGTGTGTGGTGCTAAGGTATACTGACACTCGATTTGTAATTTAATGCTAGAATCCAACTTATTTTCATCATCTAATTTGTGAATCATGTTCCCCTAGGATGGTGCAGTTCCTTCTAACAATCAAAAGATGATGTGCTCTAGAGTTGCTAGCTCTGGGAAGTCTGGCCAAGCAGTCAAGAAGTTAAAATCTTTTAAATTCAATTTTCTAGTTTCTAGCTCTAGATTTGTAATATGAATGGGCATACACGCATTAACATTTGACCATGCATCCACATCACTAGTATTTTATCCTACTAATCACAATCATTTTTTTTTTCTTTTTTATTTTTTAAATATTGTAGCACTTATAAGTTACTCTTCTGAGACAAGGATGAGAAAACAAGACTAGTATTTTTCTGTACTTACTAAATTGTCATCAAATTATGCATGCAGGAGTTGGCAGCAAGAGTAGTCTTAACCATGCAGTTTTATACAGGACACAAGGTATGATTAATCCCTTTATGGACTGATATGTAATGACAAGCTACTGATTTTTTTATTCTATTCCTTTATAGTTCATAGAATAAATTGATTAAATACTTCATAGAATAAATTGTTCCAGTCCTTTTATACTTCCTTGAGTTTCTTCCTCCTGCAATTTCATGTCATCTCCACATTACATGGTAGTTTCATGAACCAAAATGTCTCTAGATTACCAGAGCTATCTAGTCTCTTTCTATGCTTCAAATTCAGAACCCTTCTTTATGTCTTACTTCATCTCAGTTAAACTAACTGGGTTGGCTTGTGAATTAAATAATGACTTAACTAACCTTTTCATCCATATAAAATAAAAATTCTTTAATTTTTGTCCTTTAGTTTTTGTTTTCATTTTGGTCCCCGTAAAAAAATTGCTAGATTTTGATCTCTGCTATTAAACTTGTCTACCAAGTCTAAAGAAAAAAATTATGAAGACCAAAATAGATAAGAATTGTTTTATTTTAGTCCCTATTTTCTATAATGTACCAAAACACATCTTAAAGAGTTACAAGATATAATTATTATTTTTTCCATAAAAATTGAAAATAATATCAAGGTTTACAATAACTAACACCAACAGAATTAAATCCCTTGACAGAGAATATAATCATTTGCACTAATATTTGATATATTTTATAGAATGAAACTTTGAATAAAATAAACTTCAAAATACAAGAATCAAAATCCACACGTTTAAAAGTATAAGAACCAAAACAAAGATAGACTAAATACACCAAAAATGTATTTAAACATAAGAAATAACCAATCAATCATATAATCTTTTGCCAAATGTTAATGGTTCGGTTGTTAATGTGAAAACTTTATGCTAATATAGACCACACATAACTCATCAAAATCTGTTTTTATTTTGCCGGTGCAACATATTCTCATGTACATATCAATGAAAATCCACAGGGTTAAGCATATCAATAAAATAAACAGTTAAGAAGTTAAAATCTTTTAAATTCAAAGAATAAGTTTGTTTGAATTACTCCCTATCAACTTGAAGGTTATCATTATTTTGGGAATTGCATCATCCCTAGCTAGATAAAGTGTGTTAAAGCCAATGTTAAATTTGTCAATTATATAGGATTGATACTAATGTAAGTTCCCGTGAAATGGTTTTTCCACTAAGCAATAAATTATTGAATTTATATATATATATATATATTGGCATTTTTATTAAACCAAATTTCTAATATTTAAACTAATTAATTTCATTTAAAATTCAAACACACATGATTTAAAGACAAAAAAAAATTATTATTAACCGTTAATTATATAAAATAGAAAATGAAAAAAAAATGCAAATGATCATGTTCTAGTCATCTTTCCATTTTATACTTATTTTATTTGTCCTGATCATCTTTTCCTGGATGCAACATCTTAAATAGGCATAAGGAACATAGTTTTACTATAGTATAGTTTTGATTTTCAGTTGATGTTTTTACTTCTATTTAAAAAAAAAAAACTTCCTTGTTTTCACTTTGTTTTCTACTTTCAGGGATTTGAAGAAAAAAATGGTGACATTCAATTTTAAATCAAAGATGTCAATGCCTCAATGCAAAAAAGGTACAACTTTCAGACTACACTTAGTATGTTGGCCTCCATTTGTATATTGTATTTTCAGTATTTTCTTAACGCGCAATTTAAAATATATTGTTTATATATTGGTAGTTTTCTTGTCTGTGTTGTGGATTTTAGACCATGAGTTAAGTCTTAGGGTCATGACCTTCATCCTCTTGTGGGCTAAGAGCAAGTGTCTTATATATATATATATATGTATATATATATATATATATATATATATATATGTTGCTTGTTGCTAACGCGCCCTTTCATAGTCAAATTCTTTCACGGTCCAAAGTCAAGTCTGATCCTTTGCTTGCCCGAGGAAGTCAGGGACAGGGGGCTAGTTTCCATAGACCAGTGAGTAGAGCTGACTCGATTGTGACCAATGACCCGAGGTAATGCAGAGTGAGTTGACTGTCTTTCCAGTCCCAGTTGTTCCATGAATGCCCGTTGCCCATTCTTCATACGAGGCAGAGCGGGTTGCCAGTGATGGTTGTGCTTGTGCTGTTTGGAAGGAAGGTTATGAAAGAAAGACTGTCGAGTCGAAGGGTAAGGCTTTCGAAAGTCAGGTTATGGAATAGAATTTTTTGAGGCTATTGTAGTTCATGGGCTTTCCATTGCGATTGATACGACTAATCGTTACTCCATTTGATTATCGAAACAACCATTCTTCTCTTTTATGATATTCGATAACCCGAGGATCCTTTTCAGCTTGATTTGGAACGCAGTTGGACTATCAAATCCGACTTAGCCAAGCTCATCAAGCCCCTTATTCAGGAGGAATCTGACAAGTTTCCGAAGGGCATTCCATCTGCCGGGTCTTTTGTAGAACGACTCATCCACGATTTAGCTTCAGAAAAGGCAAACGGGGGGAATGGCCCCAGTCCCACAAAGCAAGAAGTGGATTGCCTTAACTGCTGGTTACAACTCGCTGTAAATTCTTTTCAAGGACAATGGACCATATAAGTTCGAGATCGAGGAGCGAGAGGAGAGCTTTCCGGGAAAGAGACTCTTTCTTTCCTTTGATTGAGGGCCTTTTTTCAAGTGTCTATTCTTAAGTGAGGTCGGGCTGTCAGGCTAGTACCCGCTGACTTGGAAGTTGCCTTTGCTGGTCTTCCCGATGGCTGGCCAAAATAAGAATCGTTTCCTAGCCTCAAAGTTTCTCGAGCTATCGAGTTTACGAGATGAAGGAGCGATAACCGCAACCAAGAGTCACTTGTCGAAAGTTTTCTTTTCCTTCTTCTTAGTTCCAACTCTTCTGGAGTATAACATCTTCCAGAACAGGTCATTCTTACTATTTCTGCCACCTACCTCGGGCTCTTTTCCCCTTGTTCGGTAGTAGCCTCGATGCCGTAATTCCAAGGCACAACATGATTTCTCGTGTAAGGTTCCAGGGGGCTAATAGTGATGGGTCCCTTCGAGGGTCGATAGGTGATAACCATAGGTTTTGGGATGGGTCTGAGTGTTAGGATTTGCGGAACCTTTGGTGCGAAAAATGATGCGCTTGGAATGGTGATAACAAGGGGTTGCAGTTGTGATGGAATTGGTACTAGGTAGGTGGATCGAGGAGAGGCTTGGTAGGACGTAGGCCTATTTAGTGCATTCTGAACGATTTGGTATATATATATATTTGATGGGGTGGAAAATAATTAAAGAATATTGTCATTTAAAAAACATCTTATAAGACGGTTATTAGAGAAAACTGTCTTAGCTAGAATGTTAGCATTCTAAGACAGTTCATTCCCAAAACTGTCTTAGAAAGACGTATAATTTTTTTGTAAAAAAAAAAACATATTCTAAGACGGTTGTAAGGAAAACCGTCTTAGAATGTGACATTCTTAGAATGTGACATTCTAAGACGGTTTTCCTTAAAACTGTCTATGAAGTCACATTCTAAGATGATTTTATCTAAAACCGTCTTAGTAACATGCAGTTCATTTTTTTAAAAAAACCATCTACTAAGGCAGTTATAGGAAAAACTTTCTTAGAATGTAATATTCTAAGATAGTTCTTCCTAACAACCATCTTAGAATCTTCAATTTTTTTATTTATTTTATTTTTAAAAAAGTCATTCTAAGACGATTTCGTAGAGAATCGACTTAAAATTTGAGATTCTAAGACGGTTTTGAAAACTGTCATAGAAAGTCAATACTTTCTACGCATTGGTTACAAAGACGGTTCAATAACCGTCTTTGAATGGCTTAAAGAACCAACTTTGAAGCCCCCTTCTGTAGTAGTGGGATAAATGCATTCCAGCATACCTATTACACACTTTGGGGATGGGGATTGAAAAGTTGAAAACTGTTTTGGTAGTAAGCATACCCAAAAGTCTCTCTTGTTCCAAGATTTTCTGTCAATTTCCTCTTTCAGAGTTTGCATTTGAATCACATACTATGAATTTTCTTGGACTTTTTCCACTAACTAAACTTCCAATTCCGATTTCTGGTGTTGGAGGGACTCCACTTCTTGCTGCAACGCATTCAACTCATTTGTAATGCTTTTGACTTGAGTCAAAGCTTCATCACTTTTAGAAATGATTTGCTCTTCCAGTTCATTTTTTTGCCTATATCTGCCAGCAGTGTTTCTAGTTGAGATGTTAAATCTAACATTTTAGAAGATGACTTATTCTCATTATCTTTGAGTTTCTTCATCATAGGAGATAGCTCTTCTTCTCTTTCTTTGGACTTTATTTCAAGTTCTGATATTTTGTTTTGTAGTCCTGAATTGAGCTCTCCTAGTTCCCCTGCTCCAGTTGTGTAGTTCTTAATTTTCCGTTCCATATCTCTCTTCTGGTTTTGTAGTGATTCTAATTCCTTCTCCAGGGTTATGGCTTGTGCCTCTAGTTCCCTGTTTTGATTTTGATGATTCTTTCTGATACCCTTCATGCATCTGAGTGAGGGCAGAAATTTCCCTTCCACTCTCATCAAGTTTCTCCTTTACCTGACTTGATCAAGCTACAAAATCTTGTATTCTATTGTGAGCCAAGTGAACCTCATTTGAAGCCTATGAAAGTTTCACTTTTAAAGATTTATTTTTTTCCTCAGCAACTTTCAAATTGTGCCTTATATCTGTCATTTGTTGTTATGCATGTTCCAACTGCTGTTTCAGAATGGAAAAGTCACCTTTAACTGCCATAAACTCTTTTTTTGTTACTGCTAATTTCTCATCTTTCAATTGATCAACAAGGGTTCTCATGCCATCAATAATCTTCTTTTCCTCCTCAATCTGTTGGAGAGTTGTTTCCTTCTCCATGGACATGTGTTATATATAGTAATACATGAATTCCTTCTGATTTTTCTGGAATATTGTTTGGTGCAAAGACTCTTAAGATAAGAGCACAAAGACAAAGCATCTTGTTTGTTTTGTTTTTTCTTGTAATACTTTCTACTTTTGAAAATTTTCTACTATTTAGAGAGAAAAAAAACTTTAAATTAAACATTGATGCATGCTTCCATTGCTTACTAATATATATATTTATTTGCATTATTAGAGTTCCCTGCATCACGTCTCCTAAAGTAAATTTTGTTATATAAGTGAATCTTTTGTCATTTGATTAGATAAGGTATATATATTAATGTCCAATGTTCAATGTAACTTGTAGGCACTTTTCCTTTTCCTGCTTGCATCGCCATCACGACATTCATTGTTGGACATTTCATAAAAATCATCATCACATGTACGAATGTCTTTCATATTTTTTTAGGCTTTTTTTTTCTTATGAATGCTTTTATAAATTGTTTTATTGTATTAATTAATATTGCTTTATATGAAATTAATGTTCATTATGAGTGAACCTTAGTTTTCCATTTGAGATTCAATACAATGATTCTTTTGGACCGTTTGAATTAATTGTTGTATTGAATCTTGAATTGTCCATTTGGACAGTTTGGGAAGAGTCATTTTTTTTATAGTAGATTCATATGTATAGGTTAATTTTCTTTTGTTAAATTTGATGAAATTTCGTTATAGTGCAGTTCACTTTGTTCTCCGAGTGCATACATGACTATGGTGGAATTCATGTTATCGCTTTCATGGTGTGTACTTGGAGATCAATGTGAAATGTTATCGAAATTTTGTCAAATTTAAGAAAAGAGACTTAAACTTTATGCATAAATCTACTCGAAAAAAATGATTCATCTTGAATGGGATAAGGTCACACCTTTAATGAAAAATGTGAGGTTTTCATGCAAGGAATAATTTTGTGAGCATCACAGAGTTATTAATTAGATGGATCGAAGTTGGATGAATGCAAGTCGCATGAGCCCTGCGTATGAGAAAGGCATTGAACAGTTCTTGGAATTTGCCTCCGAAAGAAGTTGACCGGATGGGGATGGAAAACATTTTTGTCCTTGTAGAAATTGTTTGAATGGGACACAACATACAGGAAAATCCTCTGTGTGATGGGATTAAGAAGAATTATACGACATGGATATGGCATGGTGAATTGACATACGGGGTCCCACACTGAACCGATTGATGTACAAATGGGAGATTGATTTGAGAATGTGATTCATGATCTTGGACAAGATTATTTTCAACAAGAACATTCCTCATGTAAGATACAATAGAAAGTGATTCAAAGAAGCCTTTATACCCGGGGTGCAAGAAGTCTTTGACGCTAAATACCCCACACTTAAACTTTTGCACTCTTGGGCAAAACAAAAACAAAGACACTACTACAAACAACGCTTTCAACGTCGGTTATTTGACCCATTCGACGTCGGTTCAAGAGCAGTCGTTGTAGCCAGCGTCATTAAAGGTAAGACATTCTACAATGATTATTGAAACGTCTTAGAATGTCACATTCTAAAACGTTTATTAGTCTAGAATCTTCTTAGAATTCGTCTTTGAATTTTTTTATTTTTTATTTTTTACAACATTCTAAGACGGTTATAGGAAACAACGTCTTAGAATGTGACATTCTAAGATGGTTATAGGTTACAACCGTGTTAGAATGAGACATTTTAAGACGGTTATGAGCTACAACCTTCTTCGAATGTCCCATTCGAAGACGGTTCTTATCCTATAACCGTCTTAGAAGTGTATTTTCTAAGACAATTTTCCAGATAACCGTCTTAGAATGTCTTTTTTTGAAAATAAAATGGAGGATTCTAGGACGATTTTTTTCGCAAAAACCATCTTAAAAGTTTACTATAATAATAATAATAACATTATACATTGGAGTAAAAATATATATAACAATATATATATATATGTATATATATATACATCATCGCTGGAGTAAAAATACAATACAAGTACAAACTATGGTTCAAAAAGAGAAAAAAGAAAATAAAATGATTAGTCACTAGCACATTGCTTATTGCACAATATATCCAGAAATTAGAAGCCAAACATTCAACCAAAAAGTATATATTATCAATTAATTACTAACAATTAAAACCATTATCTTGGGACAAGAAAGCATATAAAACCAACTAACCATTTTATGTTGTTAGGAGAATAAAAATATATTCAGTCTTACATTCTATTATGCCTGCTTTAAAGAACACAAAGCATGAAATTAAATAAAGCCTATATAACATGTTTTGTATCATATTTAAATCATATATTCAAATCACTGATACAATAATAAGATATGATCATAAGATATGTCATAATAATAAAATCACTTTGGAAAATAATTAAGAAAAATGAAATTGACAATTTATCTCCCCAGCCTTCCTTGCTCTACCCTGCAAGTATTTTCTTCTTCTTAGTGAAGCTATAAGTCCACTAAGTCCATTAAACTTTTCCTTTTACGTTGAGTGGGGTTTTCACATTTTAAATAATTAGTGTCATTCTTCTACTCTTATTAACAAAGAAAAGAGGACATATGTGTTTGCTTTAAATTTCATTGAAAGTGAATCACACTCCCAAGACAAAATCAATTAGTTATGATAAGATAACAAGGAAAAAAGTATGATAAAGAATAACATGATGCAGGCAATGCTAAAATAATGAGACAAATAAAAATTTAACACTAACAATATTTAAAAATTTTGAAATAAGTAGGAACATGTGCTCTCATATTAAGCAAAATCTTGAGCAAAAACATTATAAGTTCCCCATATTCACATCAACATTTTATATGATTTTAAAAAAATTAAAGCTAATATATTGGTAGGAGATGGAATAAGGTGAGACTTGTTTGACAATTTCATATGCATCCTCAATTGTTTAACGTTCCAACTTTGTGTATGAACTTTTCCACATATTTATGGTTAGATTGACCAGTTTTTTTATGGCTTCTCCCTCCACCCGTATTGCTTTCCTTGTCATCAAATTTCCCATGTTCACCAAATGCAGCTGGACCATTATTTGCTGCTTTCATCATTCATCTTTGATGACCATAAGGCAGTTCTTTTGCTGCAATTAATTTTTCATCATTTATTATTCATAATCATATCTTAGAACTACAAATGATTGAAAAATGATGAATGTCCTGTGGGGAATTGTCCACTAACCATCGATTCAAAGGTGGCTGAGATTCTTTCCACAATTTTCTTTTTGTCTCTTTCCTTCTTATTGTTTTCGTTGCTTCTTTCTATAATTTCTTCTTACATTTTATGTCGATCTTTTTTGGTATAGTATATCCTTTCTTTATTTTCCTTTCAAGTGTCTAATAAGAATGCTATAGAACAAATTAATGAGTTTAGAATACTTCTTATTAATAAGTATATTTTTTTAATTCCTATAAAATATTTGTTTTTAAAATATTGGCATTAGTTTTCATAAATTTAAGTTTTTATTTAATATATTTATAAATGATAATTTTGAAAAATAGAAATATCAAATTTAAAAAAAAAAATCAGTATATATTATGCTCACTTCTTCCTTCACCGAACAATCGTTGCCTCACATGTCTTCTTTGAATAGGTCCTAGCTCCTAACTGACCTTTAGAGATTAAAAAACCCAAGGTCAAATTGCAAGACACCAAACCTATAAAATCATTTGATGGTGTGTGATGGTGCATTATAAAATCTTCATTAACTATATTCAAAATTCAAATAATTATTTCAATATTTGAGTTTTAAGGAGTGCCAAAAAATCATTAACTTCCACAAGTCATTGTTGCAAGTAGATAACTAACACAAAAGCATAATTGAAGCATTAATTTATATATATATATATATATATATATATATATATATATAATGGCACATATTAAAGCATACCTTGTTCAAGTAGTTAATCTGCAAAAGGAAACATCCTATCACAACCACAGTAAATATACAGGTCTCAAAAAGTAAACAAATTGATTCATCCCTTCATATGTAAGCTTCAAAACGATTCCTACTCATAACCTATATTATAGAAAATAATTAAATTAAACTAGGTAGGATCAGCATTTATTAAGTTTATGATATATGCATGCGTACATATAATTAAGCATTGAACATTAGATTAATACCAAAATGGAGCCGGTTAGAGAACGTATTCCGATATACACCATCATATGACTCTGCCCATGGCTTCACACAAACGGAAAATAAGGACGCAAACTAATATCACAATGTAATAGCTTCCTAGTTGTTAAATCATGAGAATCAATGTCATCAGGCACAAGAAAACAATCACTGGGGATATCCAATCACAATATTGCAGCAAACAACCTTACCATTTAGCAGAATAAAAAAATCTTCTCCACAAGAATAAATGAATGTGAACAAGCATTATTTTCATTCAGTCATTTTATTGGCAATTTCCATAGTGTACAACAATGCATAGTAGCTAGTTGTTAACCCTTCTAAATACTATCTGCTAGATTGAAGCAACGGTCACATAACAGACAACACTATGTTCAATGCTAGATGCTGAAAACACAAATAAGTCACTCCAAAGTAGAAAAGTAAGCTAGTATAAAAAAAACATGGATATGAAGGTGTTTTCAATAAGATTGACCAATATCAAGGCATTTCTTCTTAGCATATTGTAGGTCAGTCTCAAGCCTATTCCTGGCATTTCATTTCCTTTTTTTTCTATCATATCAGATTTGAATGGGTCATGCGGTGTTACCTGAATACTAAAGTGCCACTGCAACAGGCACTAGCAACCAAGAGTTGTAATTCAAGAAAATTAGAATATGCATAATGCACATGTTCCAGGCCACCAACACAATAGGCCCAAGCGAAAGACCAATAAACCCATGCATTTAAATGATTATCTTGTGACTTAAGCCATATCTTCTATTTTCCTAGTTTCAAACTTATTTTATCTTTCTGTTATTCGTAGCTTATTTTATCTTTCTGTTATTCGTAGCTATCTTTGGATTATCTTTTATTCTATCAATTCAATTTATAAATAGCGCTGCCACGAGTTGAAAGGCAAGGAAGTTAAAGACAATTCTCTCTCACTATCAATTATCTTCACCTTTTCCCAAATTTCTTCTATGGTTACATAGTGCTATTATTCAATCTCCTTAGTTGATCCTTTACACTGGTGCTTTCATCCCCGAACTTTGCCCCATGGCAGAAAATACCGTATGCGTTAGTTGAATCAACAATTGATAGCGAATCAAACTGAAATTGATAATCATCGTGACCAACTCCTTGGTATCCATGAAACCTTGGAAAATCATTCTAATCGATTTTCTGCTATTTAGCAACAAATGGATCGTATTGAAAAAACGACAAACCTCATCACAAGGCAACTCCAACAATAGTCATCCAGCATCTTGGGATCCCGAACAACCGAATTTGGCAACGGCAACAACCCACTCCCTAACCGCCACCGATCCATTAAATTGGATTTCCCTCGTTTTGCCTGCGGCGACCCCACTGACTGGCTATTCGCAGTCGATCATTACTGTCACTACCAAAACATTTCGGACAACGAACGTTTGGTCCTCGCATCATTTCACCTAGATATGCCTGCCGCCTACTAGTTCCAAAGCCTATATAATGATGGACTTATTCACACATGGGACTCTTTCACACGAGCCCTACATTGCCATTTTGGACCCACAAAATTCGAAGATCCTGCTGGCTCCCTAACCAAACTTACACAAATCGATACAGTGTTACAATATCAAGTATCATTCGAAGACCTTTCTAGCCGTGTCATTGACATCGCACCACGACTACTTAAGAGCATGTTCATATCCGGACTCAAACCTCAAATACGTCGTCTGGTCATCGCCCAGCCCTACAGACCACCACGAAGCCTTTGCTTTAGCACGCATGTTTGAGGATCAATCCCTTAGCGATCATACCATTTGCCCCTGGACTCTGAAACAAACATTATCTACTAGTACAGCCGTTTCTACAACAAAGGCACCAGCAGCTATTCAGGCCATTCCAATCCGACGCCTATCTCCCGAAGAGATGCAACTCCGAAAGGACAAAACCCTTTGCTACAATTATGACGAAAAAATTGTGTTTGGACACAAATGTAAGGGTCGTGCCACATTATTATATTTGGCAGGAACGGACGACGATCTGGACATCCCTTTGGACGAAATAATCATTGAACCCACAACCCCTGATCCACCATCTCAGCCAGAAATCAGTTTTAATGCTCTTTTTGGTCACAAATCGGCCAATTCCTTCCGATTGGTTGGCACCACCCATGGCAAAGAGGTTTCCATTCTGATTGATGGGGGCAGTACACATAACTTTATCACTCAACGGATGGCTCACTACCTCGATTTAGCACTTATGTCAACCATTGCATTCAAAGTTCAAGTGGGAAACGACGATTTCCTAATCTACTCAGCAGTATGCCCAGATACGTCTTATTCAAGATATTACATTTGCAGTTGATCTATTTGTTTTGGACCTTAAAGGTGCTGATATGGTTCTAGGCGTTCAATGGTTATCAACCCTTGGTCCCATCATCACAGACTACAACAACCTAACCATGAAATTCACATACCACAACACTCAAGTAACACTCCATGGATCTGGACACAGTCCACCAACACAAATCTCTTCTTCCCAACTATCAAAATTAATATCCCAAGACTCCCTAATTTCCTGCTTGATGTGTTTTCAAAGCACAGAACCTACTTCCACATCCATTACCACTACCACAACCCCACCATCCCTTATCAACTACTTGACACTTATGCTAACGTATTCACCAAACCTACTGACCTACCCCCAAACCGCCCCTTCAATCACCATGTTAACCTCATACCAAACACTAAACCTGTCCAAGTTCGGCCCTACCATTATCCACACTACCAATAAAATGAGATTGAGCGCCTAGTACAAGAGGTGTTAGAAACAGGAGTAATCCATCCAAGTCAATCTACCTTCAACTCACATGTCCTTCTCGTTAAAAAAAAAAAGATGGCACCTCGAGATTCTGTGTCGACTACAGAGCTTTGAATTCTGCTACTATTCCAGACAAATTCCCTATTCCTACTATTGATGAGCTTTTAGATGAATTACATGGGGCATCTGTTTTCTCTAAACTGGACTTGCGATTAGGATATCGCCAAATTCTGATGCACATTGAAGATATTCATAAGACAGCATTCCGTACACACCACGGTCATTCTGAATTTCTAGTTATGCCATTTGGCTTATCTAACGCCCCATCAATTTTTTAAGCAACCGTGAACTCCATTTTTTCTGACTATCTCAGACGGTTTGTAGTCATATTTTTTTATGGCATTTTGGTTTACAGTACCAATTGCGAAGCCCATATTGAACATTTATCACTAGTGTTAGCTACACTAAGATCTAACTCCCTGTTTGCAAAATTATCTAAATGTCTATTTTGGCAGACCTCGATTCAATTCCTAGGCCATGTTATTTCAGGAAACGGGGTGGAACCAGACCCTACAAAAATACAAGCTGTTATTGATTGGCCCACTCCCTTAAATGTCACCCAAACACGCGCTTTCCTAGGCCTATCAGGTTATTATCGGTGTTTTATTAAAAATTATGCTCGGATTGCTGCACCACTTACTGACCTTCTCACAAAAGGGGAAGTTATTTGGACCACCGAAACGTCTGAAGCCCTGGCACAATTAAAAGCGGCTCTCACCCAAACACCCATTCTCACTTTACCAAATTTTAATAAAACTTTCGTGATAGAAACAGAAGCATCAGGAGTGGGTATCAGTGTTGTGTTACTACAAGATGAACGTCCAATTGCTTTTTTTAGTAAGAAGTTATCACGTACTATGCAAGGCAAGTCCACCTATGTCCGTGAAATGTTTGCCATTACTTCTGCAGTGGCAAAATGGAGATCCTACCTCTTGGGGGCACCATTCTTAATCCGGACTGCTCACAAGAGTCTGCACCACCTGATGAGCCAGGTAATCTAAACTCCAGAACAACAGTAGTTTTTGTCCAAGCTGTTGGGGTTTCACTATACGATCACCTACAAAAGTGGTCACACCAACAAAGTGGCCGACGCCTTATCCAGGCAGGCTGAGGAAGATTCGACTCCCTCACCACAATTATTGGCCCTCACAGGACCCACATGTAATTATACAGTCCAATTACAACAAGATCTTCAAACCGATAATTATAGCAAATGAATCATGGATGAAATACAGCAAAACCCAAAAAAATGGCCTAAATCGCAATTAAAGGGTAATCTCCTATTCTACAAGGGACGGATTTTTGTTCCACAGATATCTCTCATTCCTAAACTGCTCCATGAGCTCCACTCTTCTGTACAAGGGAAACATTTTGGAAATCGCACGACCCTTGCACGAATCTAGTGCAACTTTATCTGGCAAAACATTAAAGCCGACGTTAAAACTTATGTGCAAAACTGCGAGATATGCCAGGAAATTAAACCAAGTAATCACTCACCATTTAAGTTATTACAACCTTTACAAACACCTTCTACGGCTTGGGTTGATATTTCCATGGATTTCATCACCCATTTACTGTCTTCATAGGGACACACCGCCATTCTGGTAGTTGTAGAGCAGTTCTCTAAAGGGGCTCACTTTATTCCTCTGCCATCTTAGTACTCAGCTAGCAAGGTCGCCACTGTATTCTGGGACTCTGTGGGAAAAATACATGGATTACCACAAACGATCATATCAGATAGGGATCCTATATTTCTAAGTGCATTTTGGAAAACTTTATTTGAACTACAAGGGACAAAATTGAAATTTAGCTCCACTTACCACCCTCAGACGGACGACCAGACCGAACATGTCAATCGATGCGTAGAACAATATCTATGGGCATTTAGTCATGAACACCCTGGGCAGAATATCACTTCAACACATCCCTCAACAGTTCAATAGGCTTAACCCCATACGAGGTAATCTTCGGCCGTAAACCTCCAAACCTTCTCGCATATTGTTTAGGATCATCATCGATCAAGGCTGTTGATACCATGTTGCGCGACTGCCACACAATTGTTCAAACACTAAAAGAAAACGTGGTCAAATCACAACAATGCATGAAAGCACAAGCTGATAAAAAAAGGAAACATTGGGAATTTACCGTCGGTGATCAGGTGCTACTAAAACTCCAACCTTATAGACAGATCTTGGTCCACAAGCGTTCATCACAGAAACTTGCCTTGCGATTCTATGGTCCCTACACAATCACCGAACGCATTAGTCCATTCGCATACAAGCTTCTCCTTCCGCCTCTGCCCAAAGTTCATCATGTTTTTCATATCTCATTGTTACGACCATTCCATTCAAATCACAAAGCTCAGATCCATAACTTATCGAAAACAACTAACGATCAGCAACCCATCCATCTCCAATGTGCAATCATCTCCACGTGTTCCACGGGTCAAACAATACCCCAATCTCTGGTTCGATGGACCGGACTTCATCCAGAAGACTCCACTTGGGAAGAGGACCTCATATTGCGCGACCATACTTCCAACGTTAGTTCACAGGACAAGGGTAATAGTAGCAGTAAGAGAAAGACGACCCTACCAACAACAGAGATAGAGGAAGTAGAAACTGAAATGGTCACAAATGAAATAACCAAAGCTCACGTCGATTCAAATAAATTCAAAACCCCACCTACTTTCGATCCTACAGCCGATATTAATCCAACGGCTCCATCGCCCCATCAATCTCCCTCACATCACACCACTGACCTCAAGCAACACAACTGCCCACCTCGAAACCAATTGGCATTAATGCCACAGTCCAATTTTTCTGCCCCACTTACAATCATGACAACCCATCCCAAGCATCCAATAGTGACAGAGTATCTCTCCACTTCCCATATAGATCCAACGGCTATCCATACATCCAACATTGCATCAGAAATTAATGACCTTGGAGACCACCATCAGCCTACACGCTCAGATCCAGAATGGATTGAGGACGATCCACAAAGCTCAGCAGGGGGCATTGTTACAGGCCACCAACACAATAGGCCTAAGCGAAAGACCAGCAAACCCATGCATTTAAATGATTACCTTGTGACTTAAGCCATATCTCCTATTTTCCTAGTTTCAGACTTATTTTATCTTTCTGTTATTCGTAGCTATCTTTGGATTATCTTTTATTCTATCAATTCAATTTATAAATAGCGCTGCCACGAGTTGAAAGGCAAGGAAGTTAAAGACAATTCTCTCTCACTATCAATTATCTTCACCTTTTCCCAAATTTCTTCTTTGGTTACGTAGTGCTATTATTCAATCACCTTAGTCGATCCTTTACAGCACATGCACTGAAAACCAGTGTATCTAATATAACAATATATGGTCCACACTCGAAGTGTAACCAGAGTGAGATACAATACAACACAATAGATAAATATTAGCATGGAATTTAACCGATAGAAGTTATGAGAGGTATAAATATTTGTAAAACCTTGGTACAATTGCTCATTTCCTTGCTTCCAGTTCATAGTCATAAATCCACCTTTAATCCAACATTTCAATAGCTTCTCCATAGATACGTGGTGGTATGGGACTATACAATAGCTTGATAAAGATAAATTTTAAGTCAGTCATAGAAAAACTAATTAAGGAACCTTGAGAATTTCAGGTGTAACAATGTTTGGACCCCTTGATGAGAAAGAGGCCACAACAGGAGCTATTGTATCTTTTGTCTCATCAGTCTTAAATATGGTTGCAGTTGGAGTCCTGCAAGAAAAAATAAATAAATAGTAGACAAGTATATATGGTTCTCTACACTCTTGTTAATGTAAGTGGCATCTTCAATTGATACCTCATAGAGTTTATGTAGTCATGTACAGAGACACCATCCTGCAAGGCAAGGTAAGATCCAGGCAATGGAATAGAGAGAGGAATATCTCTAAAACCTTGATCAATGCCCCAACAGCACCAACATTGAAAGGGCCTAATGCTTTGCTTCTACTATGACAGAGAAAAATTTTATTATGACGTAACCTGTCTTAGCACCCACATGCGAGAAGATCAGAACTGCAATTCCACTTGAGATGTTTAACTTTCGAATCAACACTAAACCTGCTTCTCTCTAATCCATTCCTCTCAAAGAAAACAACAGAGGGAGATTTATCTTTCCCATCACAAACAATTGCAATTTTAGCACCACTGCGCATCCACTCCAAAACTGCCCCAGCAAAACTTCTCGACTCCAAAGAAGCAAGCAAATCCCCTAAATCTCGATCCCAAACCTTAATTTTCTTAAGCAACGAACAAGAGCCACACGCATCACTCATTGTAGAAAAGTATTTCCCATCTCCTCGTCAAGACACGAGAAGAAACTCCCTTTCACCTGAAAACATAGAACACTCACAATCCTAAACCAAACTCTCCATAGAAACACAACTCAAACAACCTACTAAATAATGGTACAAAGCAATTATATTCATAAATTCGCTTTCTCTTTCATAATGATACAGAGCAATTATATACCATAATCATGTACCTGAAACCATTTGATATGCCACATCATTCGCAAGGCAGCTCTAGATATCATCCAACCGTTATCACTTAGTGTCGCTGCTAGGTATAACAAAGTGCACTCTTGCTCATTCACACCTAATCTTAAGTTCTGACAATTACCTCTTTCACGTTGCCATAGATTTGAGCACAATCAATGTGGCGGTAACCAACCTGCATCAAATTGATCAAATTAAGGATCATTATAAAGAATAACAGATTTCCAAATTGAGTCAGGGAAAATTAAGACAAAAAGTTAAATGAATAAAACTAGAAAACTAAGCAGAAGAAACATGAAACACAACATGTTAATCTCTCTGTAAATCTAACAAAGAAGCAAGAAAAACTACTTATTCCCAAATGAACTTATTAGAAAACCACCATCTGAAGAATTCTACCCAAGGCAACTATTTCTCTTGCAACCTGAATGCAATTACAAAATATTACTCCCAAGGCAACTTTTTATAAAACAAGACTAAGTACACCATATTACACAAGAAACACAAAGATAATTATAGTAAGGCAAGTAAAATGGTTGGATGATTTCATTTTCTTAATTAACAGTCTAACTACGAGTGTTTTGAGGCTATGAGTAGATCTTGATGTTCAGCCACCACATAATCCTTGTTTTTGTCAAGAAACATATGAGCTAGATATGTCACCTGGACAAATAAACAATAGTCAAAAAGAATGAAGAAAAACATTCAAGTAACTATTAAAAAAATGTAGAAAATCATAAAAGGGATGTAATGAAAAAGTCCAACTATATTTACCTCCCCTGCATAATGGGATATTGTAAAACTAGTCTGAGAAAGTTTAGGTTTGATGATGCGCTTGTTGTTTTTGAATGTCTGGTACAATTTCTGAGCAAAAGTTTAATGTGTAGACTTTGGAAACATACTGTGTCACAATGGAGGTTAATATGAGTCCAACCAAATTACAAAGTTTAAGTAATGCCTGATATACCTCTTACGTTATTATATATATATATATATATATATATATATATATATATCCTACTTTAAACTTATTCGAAATAGCATGCAAGTATGAAAATAAGATAGTTAGAGAAAGTAGCTTCAGAATAGGTAATGCATCTAGCTTCTATTTAACGTTAAACTTAAAAGCAATGTTAGATTAGCAATGAAGTCACTCCCATCTGCATACTAGGCTTCATCAAGAAGTGCAATTATTCCTCCAGGTTTCTGCAAAAAGATTAAATATGAAAATCATCATTACCTGAATTTGTTGAGTTGGAAAACAACAAAAGTATAATTGGTCATACAGCAACAACACAATGTTTCTCCCTTCGTTAGTGTAAACTAAATTAACAACTAAATAATTTAGAACCTGAAATATGAATTTGAGAATTCTAATAGCTTCGCATAAGTAATATGAAGATTTTCAAATGCACGAAATGAAAAAGATTAATTTCGTTCAAGTAAAAAATACAGAAAATGAACTTCGAAAAAACCCTAAATGTCACATATAGGTACCTGAAGTGGGCAGAGAAGGTTAAGCGACAGAAAACGGCAGTTGACGGTGATAGAGTTCAGAGTTCAAAGCTGAGAGTCTATGTAGGTAACTGAAAAAATGGGGGAATTATGCGATAAAGAAAAAAGGGGGAAAACAAAACATAGTATAATAAAACAACAAAAAAGGGACAGCCAAAATGAAAGACCAAATCATGGAAGCTATGATGAGCAAAATGGTCATCATTATCGGTGTCTTAACAGTCATTGTCCTCCTCCTCTTGGTGTCCCCCTCCATGGCAGAGATCAAAATAACCTCTAACACCGACCCTTAATACTCTTCGAGAAATTCGGGTTCACCTACCCAAGCTGTGTGGCGATCGTGGCAACCAAACCTCTCGCGGCTAGGGTTCTTGCTAATAAGCAAAAAATCTCTCCCCCAAGTTATAATAGAAATGGAACAAAACCTCTCACCTCTTCACCTTCCTTGGTCAATCTTCCTCCCTCTCCCATTACCTTCAACCGTTTTACTCTTCGTCATCACCCATTCATGCAGGAGAGGGGGCATAATGTGAGACGACATGAGTGAGAGAGAGACAGTCACAAAAGGTTGTGTTAGATAAAAAAGGAAAACACATGCCCACAAAGACAGTTTGTGCCACCGCATTTTTGAACAACATCAGTTTTATTACAACTATCGTAAAACCAACATCTTAGAAAAATTCAACCTAAAGTAAACCACAAACTAAAAGAAAGGTATGAACAAGGCACACTCAATTTTCAATTGATACTAACAATGCACAAAAGTGAGAAAGATGAAAAATGGAAGAATGATATTAAGGTAACAAACAATCCATGAATATGTTGAAAATAATAGGAATACTTCACAACAACCAAGAGGGGGGATGAATTGGTTGAACCTTAGTATTTTAAAATCAAATTCAAATCAGAGTTTCAGGATCTTTATCACTTTTAAAACCAAGAAACCTTTTACTCAATCAAATAGCTCAGTCCAAGAATTCAAAAGATCAAAACCAAACTTGTTGAACAATGAATATGATTCAAAGAATTAAAGGGTCATTTTAAGCTTTGAAGTTACCTCTTCACTTGTAATTTTCGGTTGCGAATTTGACTTTCATGGTTGTAAATAGCAAATAATTAGATTGTTGGGTTTGTTTGTGGCCCATTTTATTTTCAGAACTCAGTCACTACATATATTAGTGACTTTAGTGAAACTTGTACAACACACTTTACATTTCAATAAACAATTTTTATTTTTCATTCCTTTAGTTTTTAGAATCAAACCCTTGTTCTTCATTTTCTCTCAACTGTTCTTGCTTGTTCTTCATTGTTCTTCATTTTCATTTTTCTGTTCTCCCATTCTCATGCAATAATTTTATGGGGCTTTCACTGATGATGATCATGGAAGGCTAAATCCTCAATCAATTCAAGGATCCAACCCAAGCACAAGGAGAATTTGAGTTCTAGTTTAGTATTTCGAATCCTATGTGAATTTGAGTTCTAGGTTATGGATTCATTTCCTAATTTCGAATATTAATCATAGATTAATTGGATGATATTTTAGTTAGGGTTGTGGTTTTAATCAATTTAGGGGTTAAGTCGATTGAGTTGCTTCTAATGAGATTGAATGAACTTTCATAATAGGATAAATTTCTGAGAACAATGATGATTCGAATTGCTTGGTGAGGTGAATTGGATTGATGCTTTAATTCTATTTTACATTACTTCTGTTGAATTCTGTTAGTTTCTGTGTTGCTCTTTAATTTTAGTTTATGTTTTTGCAAGTTTTACTTACGCACACAAGCTGTTTGATAAAATTCCCCCTTCACTGTTATTCGTAAATTGAAGCTAGAACCATATTGATTGTGTCTCTGAGTTGACCTAGGTTAATCCTGTGCTACAAAATTAACATAGTTAAATTGTTTTGGTGCGTGTCGACAACGTGATATCATTAACTTCAAATCATGAAGCTACATCCAGTTTCTTTTAATTCACACTGAATTAGAGTTCGACTATTATAAAATATTCTTACAAGCTTTTACAAGAACATCTCCTTTATCAACCCTAGATAAAGAACAGAAATCTAAAACCGTATTTGAAATCTAAGGAGAAAGATCCAGAGAACACTACTTTGATCTTTAAGCTAGAGAACCCTTCTCTAGTCCCATGCTTTAAGAATCAAAATTACAATAGTCAATACAACACAATTTGTAAACAAAATTACAAACACTGAGTTAAGGAAAGAAAACACCTGATGATCCAGTGAATGATATGCACATGAATGAACAAATCAGGTTGAAAGACAAAATTAATCTCAGAACATCTCCTTCCTTAACCTTTGAATGAAACTTCTTGCTTTAAAGAATCATTCAAAAACCCATGAATGTTTTAGTGAAAGCAAGAACTCATAGAACCCAGAAAAATCACTTAGAACGTGTTTAGAAAACTTGTGTATGCTCAGTATACAAATTGATCAAGTTACAAAACAAGTTGAGCCAAGGTTCTATTTATAACAAACTTTTGTAACTGTTAGTAATCGATTAAAACGCTCATGTAATCGAATAAATCAATCTGGTAATCGATTAAAGTGTTCTACAAGAATCTAGACATGAGCAACGAACAAAATAATCGATTATTCCGTCTTGTAATCGATTAAGATAAGAAGCTTCAAAAACTTGAAATACATTATGTAATCGATTACGAATCAGTAATCGATTAAACCAAGAAGCTTTAGAAATCATATTGAATTATGTAATCGATTACTATATTTGGTAATCGATTAATGCATCAAAACTTATGTGCATTTGTATATGATGTAATCGATTACTGAATTTGGTAATCGATTAAGACAGGAAGATGGCTTTTTCAGTTTAGCCTGTGTAATCGATTACTGTTCCCTGGTAATTGATTCTTCCAGCACTGCTTGAAATCATGTATAGCAATGTAATCAATTACTACCTGTTGGTAATCGATTAAAGTGTTCATCAAGGCAGTGTATGAGAAAACGAAGGTCAAATAATCGATTATTCCGATAGGTAATCGATTACATTGTTCTTGAAAAGTTTTCCAGAATGAACTAAGAACAAAATAATCGATTATATCCTTAATGTAAACGATTAAGTCAGTACAAATTCATTTTTCCAAAAACCTTTGATTTAAATCAAACACTTGATCATTTTACCAAAGCCTTGTGATTTTTATTACTCAAGTTAATTGAATTATTGAATGATATGAATGCAATGCACTTGGATCACCAGAATTGCTTCTTTCTTACACATTTAACACAAATTATTCTTCAAGGCATCCAATGCATGTTGATCATTCTTCAAATAGCTCCTTCTGAAACCAACACATGTGACATGATCACAAAGTGCAAAGTGAAAAAGTAGTCAAGTTAAAATTAAGAATGAACCAAGGTGACAGAAATCTCTCAAAGAGCAACACTCAACCTCTTCTAATGTGTATGGGTTTATGTTTACACTCAAACACCACATATAACTAGCAGATCCAAATTTTGACAAGACTCTAATTCATTCAACTTGAAATACACATGCATCAAAAGATCAAAATGACTTTATTGGTTTGTAATGTATGGCTTAGGTAAAGGGTGGATAAAAGAAGGATATTTAGCCTAAAACTAAGAGATAAGAAGGGCAATGGGTAGTAAGCCAACAAGTAAAACAAGGGGTAGAAACAAAGAAACAAAGAAACAAGGTGGAGAACAACGAAATTAAATTAAGAGAATTTATACGGATGAAAATAAACCACAACAACTTTTATTGCATTTTTTTTTACTTCTTTTTTTCATTTTTTTTGAACTTTTTCTTTTTAAACTATTTCTTTTCTTTTCTTTCCAAATCAAAACAAAATAAAAATACCCCACACTTGTTTGAAACAACTCCCAAAACAATTCCAAGGTCCCTTTTCTTCCTAAAGTTAGGATAACATGGTTTTCCATATTTTTTTTAGTTTGTAATGAGCTACACAAGAAAGAAAAGGTTAAAGGCTCAAAAAGGTTTACAAGGGATATCAATGCAAGGATAGGTTTATTTCGCTAGTGGATAAAAGAAAGAAGGTCTAAATCATCTCAGTCAAAGCATGTGCAACAAGGAATGTCAAAAGAGGCAAGACAAAACATAGAGTAATATAGCATAAGAGTGAAATCACACATGAAATAATGTGATTCATCCACAAAGGCCCAAAAACTCAAAACGCACAATTCTATCACACATGATCCATCTTAAGTTCTATTTCTCAAGCCTACTTATAACTTCAACAATTGCAACAACAATTCACATCAAGCATGAAACCTTTCAATCCAACAAAAAATAGTACATTTCTCATAATTTATACAAGTTATAAAAACATGAAAAGTGCTTAAATTCTAAATTTTTATTTTCTAAATGTAAAAATAGAATAACAACAAAATAGAACAAATGCATCAAAACAATAACAGAAAATAGAAAATATTTTTGTAACCCTTCACCCCACAATTGAAATGCACATTATCCTCAATGTGAGCATGCAATGAAATGCAAACAAAGAGACAACAAATAAAATAAGGGAAAAGGAAACTCCCAAAATGCCATTCAAGGCACATCATCACATAAAATTGGCAAAACCAAAGAGTGCTCTGCCACAAGCTCCTCCTCTACTTGTGAACTCTTATGAAATAGCTTGAGTTGGTGACCATTCACTTTGAAGAACTTGCTGGTAACTTCATTTTTAATCTCAACTGCACCATGGGGAAAAACATTAGTAATAACAAAAGGTCCATCCCATCTAAATCGAAGTTTATCGGAAATAAGCTTTAGGCGAGAGTTAAAGAATAATATTTTTTGACCAATATGGAACTCCATCCTAAGAATCCTAGAGTCATGAAATTTCTTCACTTTTTCCGTGTAAATTTTGGAGTTCTCATAAGCTTTTAAGCAGATCTCTTCAAATTCTTCTAATTGAAGCTTCCTTTCCATACCCGCTTCATCAAATGCCATGTTACAACTCTTCATCGTCCAATAAGCATGGTGCTCAATCTCCATTGGAAGGTGGCATGCCTTACAAAAAACCACCCTATAGGGAGACATCTCCAAAGGTGTTCGGTAAGCGGTATTTATAACAACCTTGTTTTTTATATAAAAGAAATAAAAGAAAGAAAATTTAAATTTATAAAAAAATTCTGTCGCAAAAGCCTTAGTGATGGAATTAGCGACGGATGGAGTCTGGCGCCAGTAGTGCCACAGGTGTTGGAAGTTGGCGCCAGTAGCGCCACAGATGCTGGAAGTTGGCGCCAGTAGCGCCAGAGTGGCGCCGGTAGTGCCACAGATGCTGAAAGTGTTGATTCAAGAGGAGCCATGCATGAATGAACAAGGATCAAGCTTTGGTGGTTTTGTGCTTTCAACATGCCTCATTGGAAAAATGTCAAAAAGCCATGAAGATTAATTTGATTCATGTAAAAGGAAAGTTGTGTAATCTGATAATCCAAAAACATATCATGCATATTCATTCATCAAGGATTGTTAAATTAAAGGTCTAAGTAAAAACAATTAACAAGTAACGCATTTAAAAAGCTAAGTTTTTGAAAAAAATGATGTTTTATTGCATTAATCGATTACAGCATTGATAGCATCGATTATTTTGTTCTTCGTGCCTTCTGGAAAACAAAAGCAAGAACAATGTAATTGATTACATATCGAATTAATCGATTACATAGGCTTAAATAGAAAATAATGCTGACTGCCTTAATCGATTACTGAAATTCGTAATCGATTACATCTATGCCTATGAGAAACATGTTCTGCTGGTTTAATCGATTACATGTCGTTTTAATCGATTACATTGTACATTTGAGAATATAGGACTGACTGGCTTAATCGATTACCAAATTTTGTAATCGATTACATAATGTATTTAGAAAAACATGTCTGTTTGTCTTAATCGATTACTCCACGGAATAATCGATTACATTGTTCATAGCTCAAACCCAGAACATATCAGGAGCATTTTAATCGATTACATATGCGAAATAATCGATTATAGGAGCGTGTTTAATCAATTATTTTCAGTCAGAAAGCTGTTATAAATAGAACCCATGGCCCTGATCTTTGTAATTTTGAATATTTCGATTACTGGGCAATCACAAACGATCATAAGCTTTCTTTAGTGAGTTTTCTGAGTTTCAAAACACATTTTAGGCTTCACAAATTCGTATGGGTTATTGATTTGAAGAGTGAAGCATCATTGGTTTTCAAAGCTTAAGGAAAGGAATGCATTGAGTCTGTAATCTTTCTTTCAACCTGATTGAATCTTTCACATGCATATGTTTTTTGGATTATCAGGTGAAATCTTTCCTTATTCTTTGAAGGTGTAATTCTTTTAATTGAATTCTGTAAAGATTAGTCTATTGTAAATGAGTTTTCTTACATGATTAGAGATAGTGTTTCTCTAAGGGAAGCTGAGTAGTGTTCTCAGTTTGGGTGGGTTTGGTCTCTAAGGGTCTAATAGTATTTTAGACTTCTGAACTTTATCTAGGGTTGATAAAGAGAGGCTTGTAATATCTTGTAAGAATATTTTTGCAATAGTGGAACTCTACTCTAGTGTTGAGTGGAAGAACTGGATGTAGCTTCATAGTGTTTGAAGTGAACCAGTATAAAAGTTTGTGGCTAATCTTTCTTCTTATCTTTTCATCTCTTAATTACTTTAGTGGTGATTCAAATTGTTTGCACAGAAAGTTTTGTATTTCTCATTGATTTCTTGACAGAGGAATTTGATTGAATAGATGATTCTTGGTTTCAAAACATTTTAAAGTGATAAAGATCCTGTGGAAAAACTATGTTTTGAAAATTTTAATTTACCAAGGTACAACCAATTCACCCCCCCTCTTGGTTGTATTGAAGTATTCTATACTTTTTTCAGGAAATGATGGCTTTAGGCACATCAAACCTGCAAAAAATGTTGGATCTCACAAAATCCACAACAATTTAGAATCATTAGTTCTGGTGGCCTTAGCTTCAACTCATCTAGAAACATAGTCAACAACATGCAGAATATATGTAAAACCATGAGAAACAAGAAATACACATCAAAAACCTCATAGAAAATAATGGGCTGCTGAGGCATCTCATGCCTATGTGTACTGGTCCCTCCTACTCTCTGAGACTGTTCACAAGTGGTGATAAAGTGATAAACATCTCTCATCATGGTGGGCCAATAGAACCCACAGTCAAATACTCTCCTAGCGGTTCGCTGAGGATCAAAATGACCGCCGGTAGGTGTACCATAACAAACTAAAGAATAGACTGAATCTCATGATCTGGCACACACCTGTGGATCACTTGATCATTGCCAAACCTCCAGAAATAAAGGATTATCCCACACATAATATTTAGCATTACTCTTAAGTTTATTTATTTGAGACCTAGATGCATGAGGCGGAACAACAGATGCAACAATGAAATTCACAATATCAACAATCCAAGTTTTCTGCACCACTCCTATCCTTAATAGGAAAGGATTCAACAGGTCCCTCAATCCTACGCAAATGATCAACAATTAAGTTTTTCGCACCACTCCTGTCCTTAATCTCAATATCAAACTCCTAAAGAAGAAGCATCCACCTGATCAATCTAGGTTTAGCATCAAATTTCTTCAACAGGTACTTTAAAGCTGCATGGTCAGTAAAGACAGTGATGTGGGAATAAAGCAAATAAGATCGGAATTTATCTAAAGCAAAAACAATAGCAAAAATAACCTTCTCAGTGGTGGTGTAGTTAACTTGGGCTGCATCTAAAGTGCGTGAAGCATAAGCAATGACATGGGATCGTTTATCAGCTCTCTATGACAACACAACCCCAAGTGCATAATTAGAGACATCACACATGAGCTCAAAGGGAAGTTCCCAATCTAGTGGCTGCATGATGGGAGAGGTAGTAAGCTTCTTCCTCAATTCTTCAAATGCCTCTTTGCAAGGCTGGTCAAACATAAAGTCTATGTCCTTTTGAAGAAGCTTGGACAATAGCAACACAATCTTGCTGAAATCCTGGATGAATCTCCTATGAAAACCTACATGTCCAAGAAAAGAACGCACTTCCTACACAGAAGCGGGGTAAGGTAGAGAAGTAATAACATCAATCTTGGCCTTATCGACCTCAATACCTCTACCAGAGACCAAATCCCCAAAGACTATACCTTCATGTACCATAAAATGACATTTCTCAAAGTTAAGAACAAGGTTAGTCCCAATACATCGGTCAAGAACTCTAGAGAGACTATCTAAACATGCATCAAAAAAGGAATCATAAACAGTGAAATCATCCATAAACACCTCTATGCAACTCTCAAATAAATTAGAAAAAATACTCACCATGCAACTCCTCCGATGCAATATGAATCTGCATGTAACCTGAAAAACCATTAAGAAACCAATAATGTGATTTACCTGTCAACCTCTCCTGAACCTGGTCCATGAAGGGGAGAGGGAAATGGTCCTTGCGAGTTGCCTAGTTAAGTCTCCTGTAGTCAATGCAAACTCGTCCACTGTTGACTACTTTAGTTGAAATCAACTCATTATCCTGATTTTTCACAGTAGTGATACCCGATTTCTTAGGGACCACTTGGACAGGTGAAACCTAAGTGCTATCTGAAATGGGATAGATGATCCCTACAGCTAGTAACTTCATCACTTTCTTCTTCACCACATCAAGAATAGTGGGATTTAGCCTCCTCTGTGGTTGCCTCACCGGCCTAGAATCATCCTCCAAGAGTATCCGATGCACGCAAATGGAAGGATTTATTCTAGGAAGGTCAGCAAATGTCCATCCAATGACCTTTTTGTGGCCTCTCAAAACATGCAGTAACTTCTATTCATGCTCAAGTGATAGGCTGCTAAAGATTTAAGGTGCTCAGGTAGTGACTTGAGCTCCAAGGAAGGTGGTTGAATGGTGGAAGGTAAGGAAAGATTGGTGGCTAGGGGAAGGGCAATAGGAGAATCAACAGTTGTACCTGTATCTGCAACATAATCAGAGCGAAGTGTGGAGGAAATCTCAGCACAAATACTACACACAACAACAGAATCATCATAGGTACAATTACAAGAACCAAGATCAAAATCAGAAAAATCAGAGAATTCAAAAAGTAAATCTACACTATCTACTGCAACATCAATGATATCAACAAAAAAGACAGAATGTTCATCTACAGGATGTCTCATGGCCTCAAAATGTTGAACTGGACAACGTCATCACCAAAATCCATGGAAAGAATTCCTGCATGAACATCAATTTTGGTCCTGGCTATCATTAAGAATGGTGTCCCTAGAATCAATGTTGAACCATGACTGAAAGACTCATTCTCCATATCCAAAATGTAAAAATTTGCAGGAAAAATCAAATCATTAACTCGCACCAGAACATCTTTAATAAGTCCAAGTGGAAGAGCAACACTCTTGGCGGCTAAGTGGATGACAACACCAGTGGGTTTCAAATCACCAAGATGTAGTGATTTGTAAACTGATGTGGACATGACATTAATTAAGGCTCCAAGGTCAAGCATGGCATCTGTAAAAGTACAATCTCTAATGGTGCAAGAGACAATGAAAGTGGTAGAATCTTTGCACTTCTGTGGCAAGGTGAATAGTGGGATGACAATAGTTTTTCCTTGTATAAGTGCAGAAACATTTTTGTCCATCTTTACTTACTCATCTCCCGTCAGCTTCCTCTTGTGGGTGCACAAATCCTTCAAGAACTTTGCATATTTTGGAATTTTTTTGATGGCATCCAAGAGGGGAATGTTGACTTTCACCCTCCTGAAAGTCTCAAGCAAATCAGAATCAAGCTCCACTTTCTTTATAAGTATGGATCTAGAAGGAAAAGGTAGAGGAATCTATTTGAGTGCAGAATTTGGTCTGGCACCATCATCAATTTTTTTACCAGCATTTGTTGAATTTGGAAGCTCTGTGCTACTCCTCAAGGTAATAACAATCACATTTTTTGGATTAATAAATGGTTGTGTTGGAATGTTGCTAGAACCTTGTTGTTGCATCTGGTTGACAATTGTAGCTAACTGTCCAATCTGACTTTGCAGATCTTGGATGGTGGCATTGACATTTTGTTGAAACTGAATGTTGGTGGTTTCAAATGTAGGTCTAGAACTGCTTTGCATAGGTTGTGCAGATGTAGGTGCAGGCTATTGGAATTGTGGTTGTTGTCTAAATGAGGGAGGTTGGTATTTGCTATTGGAGGGTTGATATTGTTGTTGTTGAGGTCTAAACGATTGTTGTTGTTGTTGTTGGGTTGGACCAGGACCATGCCTCAAATTCGGGTGATCTCTCCAACCAGAATTATAAGTGTTGGAGTAAGGATTATATTATTGTTGAGATCTAAATGACTTTCCAGATTGAATGGTAGAAACTTCAACAACTTGTTCTGTTTCTTGAAGAGTAGGACATGATTTTGTTAGATGATCAAGTGAACAACAGATACCACACAGCCTTGGTTGATTGGCTGCTATCACATTCTATTGTTTACCAATGGCAAGTTGTCTCACAAGGGATGTCAATTCTGTCAATTTATTCTCTAACCTCTGGTTATCAGCAATCATAGAAACAGAAACTTCATTTGCAGCCACCTTGGATGTTGCAGCGCCTCTAGCACCAAATTGTTGATAATTGACTACAATGTTAGAAATCAACTATCTTGCAGCATGAGGAGTCTTGTCTATCAAAGCGCCTCCACTGGATGCATCTATCATACTTTTGTCCATCAACATCAAGCCTTTGTAACAATACTGGATCAATAATTGTTCACTGATTTGATGGTGAAGACAGGTAGCACACACCTTGTTGAATCTCTCCCAGTACTCATATAATGTCTCTATAGCTAGTTGCCTTATACCACAAATTTCTTTTCGGATGGATGTTGCTCTGGATGCAGGGAAGAATTTCTCCAAAAATCTTCTCTTTATATTTGTCCAAGTGTTGATAGGATCTGGTTGAAGGTACAACCGGACTTTGGCCACACCATCCAGAGAGAACGGAAATGTCTTCATCTTGACATAAATCTCATGAATGTCATGTGGTCACATGGTGGAACACACTACACGAAACTCCTTAAGATGTTTATGTGAATCTTCACCTGCAAGACCATAAAACTTTGGAAGCAAATGGATTATTCCAGATTTTAGCTCATAACTAACCTCTGTCTCTGGATATTGAATACACCAAGGTTGATAAACAACATCAGGTGTAGTCAATTCCTTAAGAGTTTGTAAGCCATTGTATCAACAACAATTTCAGAATCAAGATGTTCAAAATTCGAAATAGACTCCGAAACAGAAGACTCAAAAGACATTATACTACTATCCAAAACTCCACTTCTATTATCTCTGCTCAAATTGTGAAATGTCCTATCTATCTCAGGATCACATGAATGCAAGTCACCTGGTTTGGACCTAGTCATGCACAGCTCAACTTATCAATGACATAAATAACAAACAACTACTCTAGCAGAATATTATTCACAATATTTGCTAAATCTATATAAAAAGGAAAAATTGGCCCATTTTTTTTTTAAAAAAATCAAAAACACCACAATAAATGTCTAAAAATTATTTTTGATTTTGGAAATTTCTTTTTTTTTTAATTCAAAAACACCACGATAAATGACTTTTTTTTTAGTTTTGAATTTTTTTATATTTATGTATATCTATCTTCTATCTATTATCTAGAAACAAATTTTTAAATTTTAATTTTTGAATTTTTTTTATATCTCTCTATATCTATCTTCTATCTATTATTTAGAAACAAATTTTTGAATTTTTGGATTTTTTATTATCTATATCTATCTTTTATCTATTATCTAGAAACATAATTTTGAATTTTTGATTTTTTATTATCTATATCTATCTATCTTCTATTTATCCCCGGCAACGTCGCCAGTTTTGATAACGTCTATCGAATCGCTACAAAACAATTAAATTACGCTAATGCTGTAGCATAGGATTAACCTAGGTCGACTTAGAGACACGATCAATTTGGTTTCAAATTGAATTCACTAATATACAATAGGGGGATTTTAATCGAACAATTTGTAGGCAATGAATAAAAATTGCAGAAATACAAACAAGAATTGAAGAAAAATGCAAAAACTAACAAAATTGATAAAAGGTGTTGTAAAACAGATTCAAGAATATCAATCCAATTCACCAAACCAAACAATACAAATTATCATAGTTCTCATATAATGATCATATTATGAAGGTTCATTCAATATCATTAGAAGCAATTCTATCGAATTAACTTCTAAATCAATTAAAATCACAAATCGGATTGAAATATCATCCAAACAATCTATGATTAAAATTCAAAATTAGGAAATAAATCTATAACCTAATTTGTTTTCAATTTTAAACATATTCATAATCATGAAAATCGTAAAGAGGATTGAAAAAGAAGATGAACATTCACACAGAAATTAGAATACCAAACCAGAACTCAAATTCTCTTTACTTGGACTAGATCCTTGGATTGGTTAATTAATTATCCTTCCATGATCATCATTAATGTAAGATCCACGAAATTTGTATGAGAAAAATAAAAGAACAAAGATGAAAGGAAGAAAAAAATAATGAACAATGAAAAACAGTTGAGAGAAAAAGGAGAGAACTTTTTAATTCTGAAAATTTTTAAAAGAAACTACAAATTCTGTTTGTGCTCTAAAAAAAATAAAGTGTATCTCTTCATTAACTAATTGCACTAAAATGTAGTGACTGAATCAGTAGGAAAGGATGGACCATGATTAGGCCCATCTAATCTAACTAATTACTAATTATACCAATTTGCAGCCCAAAACTCAAGTTCAGGGGTTATGACTTCCAAGCCTAAAGTGACTCTCAAAATGATATCACTGGCATTGACTTATCCGTGACAAAATTGTAGATCTTTTCCTTATCTTTACAGAGACTACTCATATGTGCCATTTGGAGTTTTGTAGAGCTTTTTAGGTCTTGGACAAGCAAGATAGGTCAAGTAAGCAAAAAAATCCAAAATAAGCAACAATTATCAATTAAGCCCACTTGTTTGCCTAAGACAAAAACATAATTAGAGTGAGAAAATAAAAGCCTAAGAGAAGTCAAATAAGCTAAGAAGAATAGAAAAATATTAAACTAAAAACACTCAATCAACGATGTTAAGTCTGGTTAATGTCAAGGTCAGATATGGGTGGAGTGACAAAAGATTCACTACACTGCTTCAAGTAGTGCAGGATATCCTTCCAAAGGAAAACATGTTGCCAAAAAGTTACTATCAGGTGAAGAAGATATTGTGTCCGATGGATATGAAGTATCAAAAAACTCATGTCTGCCCTAATGATTGCATACTATATAGACATGAGTTTGAAGAAATGCATAAATGCCCCAGGTGTGGGATATCATGGTACAAAGTGAAGGATGATGACGAGTGTAGCAATGACGAAAGCACAAGGAAAGACCCCCAACGAAGGTGTTGTGGTATCTTCCAATCATTCAAAGGTTTAAGTGTCTATTTGCTAATGGAGATGACACAAAAGACCTTACATGGCATGCAGATGGGAGAAACTGTGATGGAATGCTTCGCCATCCGGCTGATTTCTCTCAGTGGAAGAAGATTAATCGTTTGTATCCAGATTTCGGTGAAGAGACAATAAATCTTATGCTTGGATTTGTCAGTGACGGAATGAATCCCTATGGTAGTTTAAGCACTCAACACAATTCGTGGTCTATTTTGCTAGTCATTTACAATTTGCCTCCTTCGTTGTCGAGGAAGCAAAAGTACATGATGTTGTGTATGATGATATCGGGCCCAAGACAATCACGAAATGGCATTGATGTTTATCTCAATCCCTTGATTGAAGACTTGACAAAGTTTTATGAAAAGCGATGTTGTTATGCAGAACAACATCGATTTTTATAAAAACCGATGTTGATATCTATTGTTTAACATCGACTTTTGCAAAAACTGATGTTGTTATGCAGAGCAACATCAATTTTTTAAAAACTGATGTTATTTATGTAGAACAACATCGGTTTTTGTAAAAACTGATTTTGTTGTTCGTAAATCAACATCAGTTTGTGTAGTTATGTTAACATCGATTTTAAAAATCGACGTTAACATTGATACGTTCAACATTGGGAGTTTCGACATTGTTTAAAATTTGATGTTGAACATCCAAAAAAACTGATGTGGAATGCTATTTTTCTAGTAATGTCAAGAAATTGGGAATGCAAAGAAGTACGACCTTTAATATAACTAAAATTTTAATTTGAGATAGAAGTAATCTTGATTGAGATTTGAAACTTCATAATTTCTAGCATTTATATAATTGTTCTTTATAAGAAATTTAAAACAAGTTTTAAGTTTTAATTGAATTGTGCAACATGAAACAAGTTTTCAATAGTATAAAAATAGTGAAGTTGAAATTGATAGACATTAAGTCAAATAGGGGTGCATAAAATAATTGGTTATAAAAAGTTTAACCATAATTATACTTAGCTACCGGTTTATTAAAATTAGTTACAAAAAGTAACCACATACAATAAGTGTTTATTAAAATCAAACCATACTAATATGAAAAATCAGCTAAATAACCCATTATAATAATTAATTTTGGTCTTTAAAAATTACTTTTAATCTTTAAAATTAAATTTAATTAAAAATTAATGATTATTAATGCAAAAAATATATTATAAAATGCTAATAAATATATAAAAAAGTTATTTTTTATTTTTTAAAAAGGTTATATATTCATAATCGGTTATGGATATATACTCAATTATATGAGTGGTTGTATAACCATTTTTTCATATCTGGTTATGGTTTGGTTATAATAATAGGTTGTTATATTATTTTTTTTATCATCATGTTATTTGTACGAAGTATTCACTGACTTTATCGATGACTAATCATTTTTCAAGGAAAACTGGTTGTTGATCACCTTTGGTGGGGTTCTCCCTCCCAACATCATTTTTTCCTCCACAAGACTCGAACCCAAGACCTTCCAGAAGAGAATCGAGTTCAGTACCACTCAAATCAATTACTTGTTGGTTGACATATTGGGTATTTCATTGTTAAGGTTAGGTTATTCAAATAACATAACCATGCATGAGAAGCCGTAGAGCCAAAGTCTATGAGGAAATGATACTTGACTTAAATTATCTACTTGCACGATTATGTATGCTTGCCTAAAATAATCCAACAACCAACTACACCAACTAAGTAGGATAATATTCAATAAGATTATGGTGTTTATTTTTCTTAAAAAATCAAATTTCAAATTTTGGTTTTTGTTTTTAAATTTTAATTAAATCGAATAGTTTGCATATATATATATATGTATGTGTGTGTCTGTGTGGTGTACATGTGTGTGTATGTGAGTGTGTATAGAGAGAGAGAGAGTGACTCCTATGATAACACTATCTTATGTGAGAACATGAGAATAACTAATGATAATCATCGGATCAAATTTTAAAATAGTAAATAGTTGATATTAAAATAGTTAAAATTTAAAATTAGAATCTAATATATCATCAAATCTCTAAAAGTTAACCACACAACAAAAAAAATCTATGAAAATATATATTATCACTTCCTAAATAATCTCAATTAAGTCATCCCTATCATGACCACCGCTATAGCTACCACCATAATTGCCACCACCATCACCATTGTCATCAATAACCACCATGTGTTGTCAATCGTCACCACCTCTCTCGCCATGACATTTGTCATCATCGCTGCCACCACCACTGTCACCAACTTCCACCACCACCATCATCAATCACCACCACATCCACTGTCAAAACTGTCATCTTTGGTGGTGGCGACAACAACGACGACAATCATGGCAGAGGAAGTGGCGACAGTCATGATCGTGATGATTGGTTAACCATAATTGAGATCTTATAGGACGTGATTTGTTTGGTGAATCTTTTAGAGATTTAATGGTTATATTTGGGTCCGTTAGGGGTGGTTGAGAGTTTTTGGTTTTTGAGTTTCAAATGCAATTTTTAAAACAAAATGTGTTTGGCAAAAATTGAGCAGAAATGGTTTTTAAATCATTTTTGAAACATTTTTACACTCATTTTCAAAATCAATAAAATATGTTTTGTAAATATAATTTTTAGTTTAAAAAACACACATTTGCAACAATTGACAATGACACTTTTTGTTACCACCACTTCTACCACCAACACAACCAACACCACCATCACCATTGCCACCACCACCAATACCACATTCATCATTGTCACCAACACACCACTATCACCACCACCGTCATCGTCATTGCCTTAATTGAGATTTTAATTTTAATTTTTAAATATTTGAATCACAATCATCTTTTATTTTTAATCACGATCTAATTATGATTATATGTTAACACCTAAAAAAGTGTTTTTACAGGAGTTATATTATATATATATATATATATATATATATAATATGTATACTAAAAAAATTAGTTCCTAAACCTAAGACCGAAAACTATAGAAAGAACAATTTTTTGTATTTAAAAAAGGTACTATTTCATAAATATTAAGACATTTATTAATTATTATACTTTTAATTATGTACTTATATAGGAACTAGTTCAAAGCAATAGTAATTATTAAGTGTCATTAATGAGAAAGAAATAATGTAATAATTAAAGCTATAGATGGACAAATAAAATAGTAAAAAAATATTAATGTCTCTTTTTTTTCAAAAATAAGTGTTGTACTAAGTTTTTTACACATATCGATAAAATTTAACAAATAGATAAAGAAGAGTAATAATTTTAATCTTATTATTAAAATTACATTCAAAAGTTAAAGTGAAACTTATTAGGAGTACTAGTGAAAAAATAATTAATATTACATTTAAAAGATAACATAACACGTATTGTAAGACAAATTATTTTTCCAATGCAACACTTTTCTTTGTGACAGTGGAGAATATATTATTAAATTTGTACGTTATCCTTTTAAGTGGACAAAATAAATAAATGATATTAATTTCAAATTCAATGTCAAAACTTAATTTCCATTATCTTCCACATTTGCTAAAATTGTAAAATCCCTCTAATTATTTATTTATTGTACATTAATTTAATTACCATATTTTTGCTAATACACCTCAGATGACCAAATATATCTAACAAATGTCACTTGCAATACTTATCCCGTGAAGTAACATTTTCAGAAAGACACATGAAAGTAACCTCCTAAAACAAATTATATAAACAACACAACAACAAACATGAGAAAGACACATGAAAGTAACATTTTCAGAAATTCCTTCTTGTTCCTTTCTTGTTCTTTTCTGGCACTGACATGGCTAGAAAGAAGGTCGATCTTACATACATAAGCAATCCCGTGAAAAGGAAGGCAGTGTTCAAGCAAAGGAAAAATGGTTCAAGCATTCTTTCTCTTTATCTAATTTTTAACTATGTTGTATAAACTTTGTAGCATGCATATTTATCATTTTAATAAAATTTAAATTTCTAACCATTTATCACTTTCGGTCATTTATTCTTATGGACTGCTATGTTTCTCAACAGGTTTGCTCAAAAAGGTTGATGAAATCACTACCCTTTGTGACATTCAAGCGTGTGCTATCATTTATACTCCAGATAAACCTGAGCCTGAGGTTTGGCCATCTGACCAGGGAGTGGAAAGTGTGATTTTCAGGTTTAGTGAAGTTTCTGAATTGGCACAAAGTAAGAGAATGTTGTCTCAAGAGAGCTTTTTGATAAGAAACATAATCAAAGCCCAGGGGCAGCTGAAGAAACTGAGGAATGAAAATAGGAAGAAGGAGATTGGCCTTTTCATGTGTCAATACTTTGCTGGTGGGAACCACCTTGACAATGCCAACATTATTGATTTGAATGATATCAGATTCTTGGTTGATAAAAAATTGGAGGAGATTACAAAGAAAATCGAAATGCTCCAAGTCCAAGAGGTGACATCAGATACTGAAAATGGAGGAGAAACCATGATTGAAGGAGAGCAAACACTTGGGACCAATGTCTATGCCATGCCAAATCTGAATTGGTCTAATGACAACATCAATGCTGGTGGTGGGGATAGGATGTTAACATTGGAAGATATTAATGTTGAGAGCGGTTGGCTTAACCAATTCATCCTTTCGAAAAGGTGATGTTCAGCTTGTTGGCAAGATTTCTAGGGTCACTCTTGTTGGAACTTTTCCATGGTTAATTATCGTGTTTTTCAATTAGATATTCCAATATAGATAGTTTTGCCTATATATATTTAGCTGGTTTAAAACTCATTTTTTGTTGTAGACAATTTGAATTATAATAGTTATTTTATCTGTTTGCCGCTTAAATTGTTTTACATTTCCAATCTATTCCATACCCATCTTATGGGTCACACATGCTAGATTTAAAACCTGCTCTTAGGAAATTTTGAGATTGTATCATTGTTGGAAGAAACAATTTCAGTTTAAACAAGATTCAGAATTTTTTTATATTAAAAGCAATTATGCACAGAATGCTAATTTAAATTGTACTAGAAAGAGATAAAAATTTCTCATTTTTACTTTACACGTAGTAAAATTACTGTCGATAGAAGACTTCTGCAATTAAAAAGGTTTTATTTACATTGAAAAATAAAATGATAGCTTGGTCATGGTGTTTTGGAGTGGTCATATTATAGTAATCAATCAGGCAAATAACAAATATTTGCAAACTGTATCTAGTACCATATATTTATGCAAGATTTAATTTGTGAATATTGACGAGTTGGGTTAAATCCACAACGACTACTAGATTTTAGTTCTTTTTTTAAAAAAATTAGTAAAATTAAATATAAGAGGTGGGTTTAAGAAAGAATTGAAATTACTGAAAACAAATAAGATCATTATAAAGTCTAACAATTGTTAATTACCAATACGGTCACAGTCAATTGTATTTATTTCTCAGGTAATGTGTTTTATAAAATGAGTGTATATATATATATATATATATATATATATATAATTAAGTTAGTTATTGCTTTGAAATAAGAACCTTAGAGTGTAATCATCAAATGACTTTACAAAAAATAAATTTAACATATTCTTATGTTGTTATTACAAATATATGAAAAGGAGAAGCAAAGATTGTTTAGATGTGTTTTAACTTTGATTTTGGGTTAATTTAGTTGTGACTCCCTTATCTTTTTCATATTTTAATTTCTTATTAGTCCCTAGAAAAATATTACAATTTTAGTCCTCTATTAATATTCCATCAATATTTTTAGTTCCTCTAAAAAATTTCATTTTTAGTCCCTTATTTATTTTTATTGTTAAAATTACTTTATTTTGTGCATTTTAGTCCATCGTTTATTTTATATCTAGGATTAATTTTGAACAATAAATAGAAATGAAAGACCAAAAAATTTGAAGGGACCACCTAAATCTTAATGAAAAATTAATAGAGAATTAGAATATGTTAAAAAAATTGAGTGACTAAAAATTAGAATCTAAAAAGAAAATTAAGGGACTAAGTACTTAATTAATTCATTATTTTTCACCGTTTAACTACATCTTAACGTTACATTGACAAAAGATGGGAATCGGTGATGCAGGAAGAATTATTTATTTTCGTATTCTTTAGTAAAAATAAAAGATGAAAAAGGTACTCAATTTGAGTCCTTGGAGTTTTGATAAGAAACTAATTGTGTTGGGAGAACTCGATGCTTAAGGTAATATGCCATATATGAGCTACCAATAAGTCTTGAGAACAGAGAAAGTTGAATCCATTATAAATTCAAATTTGAATCCTTATTAGATATAATTCTGATCTTTACCAACTATGCCAACATAGAGACATAATATTCTGTAAGCTTATTCGTATTTTTATTCCTGAAAACATTCCACATTTGAAATTTTGGCTTGTGTTAAAAATGTTTTTGGTCTGTTAAAGTTTAATCACTTTTTTTTTGTACCCCAAATTTTAATTTTCTTTTCTTAGTCCCTCAATTTTGAAAAATGGTTTTTAGTTCTTCCTACCTGATATCTTGTGGTTTTGATGCACAATTTGTTATTGTTTTTGGCCGCATGATGAACTAAAAAAATTTATCATATTTGAGGAGTAAAAAATATAATTTTTAATATGAGAGACTAAATATAATATTTCCAAATTTGAGGGTCTAAACATATTTATTAATCCTCTGTGTTTTTGTCTGTAAATTTTAAAACTAACAGTTTACATCTATATACTTTTTGAAAAAACTAGTTCCGTAATACCTATTCCCCCTACGGATGAAACAAAATTTGTGTATTCCAAAATTAATATGGGTATTATTTAATAAATATTAATACAATTATTAATTTTTATACTTTTAATTAGGGATATGATTTGACTGGAAGAAAGGGATATAGAGAAATGAGAGATGTTGAAAAAGTATTTGTAAATAATGGGTGTTCAAATATAACCACACTTTCAATATGTAAGAACTAATTCAAAAGAAACATGATATATGAACAATATCCATCTTTTTAAACACCATATCAACACCTTTCATTTTTTCATATGTTCATCTTTTTTCGCATTACATCATATCATCTATCATAAATATTAACAGGATTATTGATTATTATACTTTCAATTAGGGAAATGATTCTTGAACACCCAAAGCGTTTATATACTTTGAGAGATAAGTGATTCCAAAGATTAATGATATGATGTGACAAAAAGAAAGGAATAGAGAGACATGGGAGGTGCTGATGCAGTCTTTATAAATAATGAGTATCCAAATATCACCACACACTTTCAATTATGTATCTATGTAATAACTAATTCAAAACAATGCAATCATTACTTGTCTTTAATGAGATAGAAATGATAGTTTTAAGTATTACATGGACAGATAAACTAATGAAAAATATTAATTATAATTTTAAAGCTTAAATATGTTTTTTATCCCTATTAAATACTCAATATTTATGTTTACTCACTTATAAGTTATTGCTTCGTGTTGAGTCCCTAACTAAACAACAATTTTGTTTTTGGTCCTTGATATTTTTTTAGTCCTTGATAAATTAGAGAATTTTGTATTTGCTCCATGATAAATTAATAATTTTGTTTTATCCCCGATTAATTATGTAACATTGCATTTTTTGTAATTATTTATAAGTGATTTAATTGCATTGCAAGAGGAACTAAATTTAATTTAAGTATTGTAATTAATTTTGAGATGATGATGTATGATGCTTGCTTGTATGTTTATGTTTACATATGCAGAAAAAATTTTTGGGTGCAAATAGTAACTTTTATGGTGTTTGGACTGAGATGTGTGAGCTTGAATGAGAATAATGGAGCGGGTGAACATAGAAAGCTAAGTGATAGGGTGAAAATATAAATAAGAGGAAGAGTCGCACACTCAGACTCGGGTTTTAGTGATTCAAAGCTAAACTACAACACAAACTCTCTTTTTCAAGACAACCTGCCTTTAGAGAGTTTTTTTAGAGGACCATTGTGGCCCAAAGGACCATTGTGACTGAGCTTCCTTTTCTAAATTGAACTGATTTCAATGGTAAGAAATCCTCCTTTTTCTCCTCTTACCCTCCATTTTTGTTTTCTTCCATAGGCAATCTTAGAAGTTTCATAAAGGTGTCATCTTTCAAGGTTTTGATGTGTTTTATATATGTTTTTTGGGGTTTGGGTGATGTGGATGATGTATAACTGTAGTAGGAGTGAGGAAAAACTTGCATCTTGGACCAAAACTTCTCTCATTTCTTCATTTTCTTCATCTCAAAGTAAGTTTTCTTGAGTTTGATAGGTAAGCAAAATTTTACATTAAATTTAATCTTATATTGATGTATTGGATCATTGTTTTTAGATTTTTAATGGTGCTTTAATTTGGTACTCATGTTTGGAAATGAAAGATTTGTGTTGGATATAGATTGGAACTTAATAGTAGGGCAAGAATAGCATAAAATCGTGATTTTGTAGACCTTGTTTCACCATGGAAAAAATTATATTTGTTTTGGCTAAAAATTTTGATGTGGCTAAACTTATTTTCACTACAACTAAAATCACATATTTTCGCTATAGCGAGAGTCTATCAAGCTATAGTGAAAATGTGAGAGAGGTCTCTATTCCCTTTTTTTTCCTTGATGAACTTGAAACTTCTCAAGGCAAAAATGGATATTAAACTCTTATATTTTCCTTTTAATTGTCCTTGATCTTATGAACATTTCAAGAAAGATATTAGAACTCTTTGTTATTTCGTGAAATCTTATTATGCAAGTTTATTCATATTCATATTTTGAGAGTTGTTGATTGGATCACTAAATGCATTTTACGACAGGTAATTTAAGTCGGTTATCGCGGAACCGTCTTAGAAAGGTGAGCGATGGCATTTTTGTAATTAAAATCAACATTTGAGACACTGTGGTTGAAAACAACGACGGCTTCGCGTTTAACCGTCTTAGTAATCCAATTTTTCTAAGACAGGTTCGTGTATAACCGTCTTTAATTGTTGAAAAAAATTAAAACAACGCCGTATCAAGCATGTCTCGTGTTAAGTAGGTTTTGGTCCCCCGCAAAATCCCCTTCTCGTGCCCTAGTTAATTCCTCCTCTGAATGTGCTCTCCCTCTCCCTCAACCTCAGTGCCGTCGTCACCCAACCTGTCTCCCTTACCGTCATTGCCGGCGTCGTGGGCCCCGTGTCAGTGTTGGCAGTGTTGTTCATTGGGTTTGTAGCATGGGGTTATGAAGGTATTCAACCTCCTGCTTCAAAGATATGTGGATCTCCTAATCGGCCCACAATAACAGCACCCAGAATCAAACTAAGAGATGGGTGGGTTTCTTTGTGTGTGAGATGACACTCTTTTCTGTTTTTGGTTGAGGGAATTTGTCAGATTTGGTTTTGGGGGGTCGCTATCTCTGTTTGTCTGTGTTTTACTGGTTAGTTCAGTTAAAATTTCGCGAAATTATGATAATCTTCGAATCTATTTGTGTTAATATTTTGCTTTGTTGTCTTGTTTTCTGTTGTGGGTATGGTGCAGGCAACTGTTTATTCAACCAGTTGATTGATTTTATCTGCATATCACCTTAGCATATTTTTTATAACATATTTTCCTTCTTTTTTTAGTGTCATCTTTAATTTAAGATTGAAAACAATGTGCGAATTCAGTGCCTTTTTTTTTTTTACTTGGATCTACTGCTCTGCATATCCCCTTATTGCTGATTCTCTCAACTCCTTATTCATCATGTGTGCGTATTGAATGCTAATATTTTTATGAGAGTGATGTATTATAAACATATATACTGGTTGTATATCTATCTTATTAACTTGCCCTGATTTGAGTAATTGAAGCCTTGAAAGTAATGTAGCACAGTATGCTATGTTAGTTATTCTGCTCTAGATCAGAATTATTATTTTTCTTTTACTTCCCAGCTTGAGGCTTGAACTGCTTGTTATGTTCTAAATTTATGCAGGAGCAACTCTACATATCTTTAGCCTCCTCTTATATATTTTGGAAGTTGGTTTCTGCTGGAAATTTTGCAAACAAATTCATTTACTGAAAGGACTTTATGACTAGGGAGTTCTATTCAACCAGAATAGGAATGGATCCGAGCGCTATGGAATTGGCGAAGGTCAGAGAACTCCTTATGAATTATGATGTTTCCTTTATTTTTCCTTGTTACAAGCTTTATTTTATTTTTATTTTTCTCTCTGTGAATCTGTTTCTAGTCAAAGCTATATTTGATATTCTCTTCTTAATAGATTTGAGGTTCTTTCTTCATGAAATGAAAACTTGGTCTTCTATCCTGATCTTCTTCCCTTTGTATTTTCTCTTTTAATATTTCTTTTTCTGTTCACATACAACAGTTTTTTGTTTTCATTTAATTCTTGCTAATCAAAATTTCAATCTTTTTTGGCTGAGAATGCTTCTTACAACTTTATA
>PYAF01005011.1:786143-809144 GCA_007407185.1 Glycine tomentella
AATAATTAAATATCACGAAATAATAACTTGAAAAGTGTAACAATTAATTACAATATTATTCCTAATTCCTTATACGATCTTTAAACAACTTAATATATAATTTTAATCAAATTATAGATATTGTGACTAGTCCATAATTAATTAAAATTATAAAGATCACTTAGACATAAAACTTAATCATATGAGAATAAATCATATTATGCACTTCAAAATCAAGATATAATATAATGATGAATAAAATTCTCATATACAACTACATAATTGAAACAAAAGATTATGCATTTGATTTATTATATATATATGCATAGAATAAACTTTTCCATATTCATGCATAAAACAAATCAAAACTCTTCAAATTCCAAAATTAAACAGGAACGCATAAGCATATAACAGACATAAAAAACGAATAACTATCAGTTAATCTTAAATAACTTAGTGGTTTGCGCGAGTTTTACTAAATGGATGGACGTGGGTTAGAGACTCACCCAATAACGGGTTCTGATACCAATTGTAAGAAAAACTGAATGATCTAGTCATGCTTATATACATCAAAAGCTATTATATCAATTGCAGAAAAATTAAGATCATAATGGTGCATTGAGATTATTTTTTTATATGCATAAAAAGTTGGCATAGTTGTTAAAATAAGGGATAAGATTAGCAACAACTTATTCTTAAGAAGATAAGGTGAGTGGACCATCATTACTCACTTTCTCACTTTCATAAAATAAGGAACAGAAAAGAAACCAATATATTTATCTTTTCATAAAATTTCAATCTTTAACCATTACTCACTTTCTCTCATTTCTCCTTATGGAAGACCATGTTTTTTACAGGTTTTCTCAAAAAGGTTTATGAAATCAGCACCCTTTGTGTATCTGAAGCATGTGCTACCATTTGTTCTCCTGATGAACCTGCAAAGCCTAAGGTTTGGCCATCTGACTAGAGAGTCCGGAGTGTGATTTCCAGCTTTAGGGAAGTCTCTAAACTGGAACAAAGCAAGAAAATGTTTTGTGAAGAGAGCTTATTAAGGAAGAATTTAATCAAAGCCCAGGAGCAACTGAAGAAACTGAAAACCAAAAAAAGGAAAAAAGAGATGTCCCTTCTCATGTGTCAATACTTCAGAGTTGGGAACAACCCTAAGAATGCCAACACCATTGATCTGAATGATGACATATTCTTGACTAATAAACATTGGAGGAAATTAGAATGAAAATCGAAACGTGCCAAGACCAAGAGGTGGCACCAGCTGTTGAGAATGGAGGAGAAACCATGACTCTAGGAGAGCAAGCACTTGTGAATTATCAAGTCCAAGGAGTTGTGACCAATGGGGATGCCATGCCAAATCTGAATTGGTCTATGGACAACATCGATGGTGGTGGGGAAGGGGTGTTAACATTGGAAGATATTAATGTTCAAAGTGGTTGTATTGACAAATACATCCCTTGAAAAAGATGAAATTCTTCTTGGCAAGGTGTTAAAGGCCTCTCTTGTTTGAGCTGTTCAATGTTTTGTTGTCATGTTTTTTATCTTTAAATTAATGTGTGCATGGTTAGACTATAGCAAAATATATATATTAGCAACATTTTAGAATATTGTCTATGTATTGAAAAAATGTTGCTAAAAACCTTTAGTAACATTTTTAGAATGTTTTTTATGTATTGAAAAAATATTTCTAAAAACCTTTATAACATTTTTATAAATGTTGTTATTAGTATGAAAATAATGTTGCTAAAAGTCTATAGGAACATTTTTAAAAATGTTTTTATTAGTATGAAAAATGTTGTTAAAAACCTTTAACAACATATGATATTTACAACATTCCCTAAAATATTGCAAAAATATTTTAGTAACATTTATTTATGTTTCGACGACATTTTTTGAATGTTGCTGTCATACTCTAATTTTGTCAGAGTACAAAGAAAAAATGAAAAATAAGAAAGAAAAAATAACAATTATAGAAGAAAAAAAAAGAGAATAAAAAGATAAAAAATAAATAAAAAATGAAAAAAGTAGAAGAAAATGAAAGAAAAAGAAAAAAACATAACAAATAAAAAATAAAAAAATATAACATTTTTTTTAAAAAAAGCAAGAGTAGTAAATATAAAAAAAGAAGATAAGATAACAAAAAAAAAACGAAACAGAAAGCAAAAAGAAAGAATAAAGGGCCACAAGGCCCATTAGGTTAAAAGAATGACAATAGATAAAAGCACAAAAGAGGCAATAGAAAAAAAAATGGCACAGTGAGGCACGGATCCTAGAGCAAAAGAAGGACCATTTCGACAGTGCCACTTGGCAGTGGGACCAGAGGAAGAAGAGGGGATCTCAACAGGTAACCTCCATTTTCTCTCTTCCCTTCTCTTCCTTCTTTCTTCCTTTTCCCTGGCCTCTTTACCTCCTTTCTTTTTCATTTTTCCACCACTACACACCAACACCATCGTGCGCCACCACCACCACGTGCCACCAGCACCATCGCGTGTCGCCACCACCAACCACCACACACCACCAAGCAAACCACCTCACTAAACGCTGCACACCACCACACCACTTCTTTCATTAAAGTTTTTTTATCTTCCCCACACCATCACCTCACCTCCACCTCTTTGTAACAATGCACATAATGTTGTTTACACCCCCTATATTCATAAATGCACCCATTATCTGTTGGGGCTATCCCTTTCTATTTCCTTGTTGATTTATTTAATTACGTAATACTATGTCAATTATTCATTAGTATCTTTAGTACGCGCTTATGTTCGTGCACTCCATGCTGGGTCTCCGACTCGCTTGGTAGTGTTTCAATAACACGTGGATAGATTTTGTGAATATCATGCTGGGTCTCCGACTTGCTTGATTTCGTAGAGTTTACCGCAAATTCAAAATCTTTTTCTAAAAAAGCTAAAAATACTCAAATAAAGGGTTACTCAATTCTCTTTTTTCTCAAAATTTTTTTACACATTACTTGAGATTGCTTCAAGGTCCAATGCCTTAAGCGATTCTCTCCACTTTTTCTTCAAATTCAATGTTGTTTCAAGGTCCAACACCTTAACGACTATTTTTCACGTAGTTGAAACAAATCTTTTGAAAAAAAAAATCAACTCGATCAAGTTGTTTTTCTAAAAAGAACTACGTAAGTCTGATTTTCTCATTGCACTTGGGGATACGTAGGAGCGAGGGAAATCCCTTGTCGACCTAATATATATATATATATATATATATATATATATATATATATAATCCTCTCTTTTCTAAAAATAAAAATTTGATTTTATTTTCAGCATAAACAAAACAAGCATAAATCATGTCCTTAAGGGGAGACAAATAATTAAAAAGTCATTTTTATTTTTAGCACACACGTTCAAAGGTTGTCGTCTTCATGACAGACGCGTGGAGTGCTAACACCTTTCCTGTGTGTAAATGACTCCCGAACTCTTTTTTTTCTTTAAAATTGTTGAACATGGCTTATCTTTTAGTTTTGCTTACGTTTTCCTTAAATAAACGTTGGTGGTGACTCCCCTCAAGTTTTCCTTTTCAGGAAGACAATGCTCTTTATTTTCTTTTTCATCGTCGTCCCCGTTGTGGCCGGATAGGTTGCGACTGATGGCGACTCCACTGGGAACTGGTTAGAGAGTTAAGCCATTTGATCGAGTGTGCACTTTTATCGTGACTTTCTCTTTATTTATTTTTCTTTTTTTTTTCGTTGTGCTCCTGATTGTTATCGTTTCACTTCGCTAACGTTTAATTCGTGGTTTTGCTTCGATCTCATTTTTTATTCTTTGTCTCGCCCATGCTTTTATATATCCTTTGCTATGTTGTTACTCCTTTGTGGTTAGAAATAAACTGGCTTATTGAATTCTAGGGTAGACGACATGTGCTATACTTGTTGTATCTGCTTATGAATTTTTTGATTGTTTTGCAGGTGGGGTTGGGTAATTCTTAGGTTGCTCCGTTCACACAAAATACCTACACGTTTTGCACACACTTTGAGATATTGGGCCCTATACCCGGGTCTGTGTGAGCCACAGGGAGTGGAGATCGATTTGTGGTCATGCTAAGTCTCTGACTCGCTTGATGATAATGAAGCCTCATCTAGAGTTTTTCTCTTTTTGTGATGCATTGCCGCTGGTAGTCCCTATCGCCACATTGTCATTACATAAGAGGACGACATCTCTAGAAGTCGGTAAGGTTACATGAAGCTACCCCTAGAACTTGTCATTGAATACTGGACTTTTAGACCTTTTCCGCTAAGTTCCTAAATTAGGGACACAGAGCAGACTCACCCCACCTTGTTTCCTTAATCACATCATGAGTCTCTTCATAGCATCACAAGGGATATCATTTCTGCATTCATCATCTGTCATATTCATGCACCGCATAATTTATTGCATTTTCATTCATATTCATATAGCATGTTGCTTGTCCCAACAATTACATACATTTTGTCATCATCATTTGCATGCCATGTTCATCCATGCATAATTCAAACATATATTTGCTCATGCCTTGCATTCTCCTATGTCTTGCCAAAAGTCGCAATGAAACGTGAAAGCTTACCCCGTATTCTTGGTTACGCGCGCTGAGTACCATGGTCATGCCCATAAACTAACCATGGTAGGGTTATACACTTTTTTTTCCTAAAGGGGTCGGAAGACCACATGAACATGGTACCCAACACATTTAATAGCAAGAAGGGGTGATTTTTTGGGCGTCGTGCGTCAATCTCATAAATACATCTCCCATGCATAGCATAAGTATGTCCCACTCATTCATCATATCTTCTCTATGATAGGTTGTTGAAGTATTGCCGATCAAAACTTCCATTCCCGGAACATGGGGTCAAACCAAGCACAGCCCTTTAAGAAAATATTTTATCAAGTCAAGGTAAAAAGTCTGGAAGTAGCCAGCTTGCAATAGCTGGGGTAGTGGATGGATCAAGTTTTCATAGCCTCTTTGACTACTGTCAGCACATGATTAAGCTAATGACTTAAATAATTGAGAACCGTTGATGTGTCCGTGTCTTATTTCTAGTTGTACTTTGACTCTGATAAGATGTAATGAAAAATTGTTTTAATGAAAATTAGAGTTGATTCGACCCTATGTTCTATTGAGCATTCTGTGTAAAATTCGCAATACTTCAGCAAGTTATCATTTGCATGCATCTATGTTTATTTTTTTTTTCCGCATTGTTATGCATCGCTCATTACATTATTTCCTTAAAATTAGAAAAAGGTAACCATTGTGCTAAGAAAAAACGATTGTGCTTTACGACACCATACAAGACGCATGCCCAGACTAAGATAATGAGTGACATAGAAGAAGTACAGGAGCAAATGAAGGCCGATATGGAGGCTATGAAGGAGAAAATGACAACAATGATGGAAGCGAGGATGAGGATGAGGAAGATGATGGAGGTCAATGCTGCCACCACTGTTGCTGCTAGTACTGCCATTGAAAGAGACCCAGATCATCCGCCCAATTCCAATCAAGAGAGTAGTCTAGTCTTAGGTGTAGTAGTTCAAGGAAGTGAGGTAGCGGCAAATGCATATTGGCCTCATTATGTCCCGGTCCAAAGCAAGTATTCTTTTCCACCATATGGTTTGCCTCCTAATTGTACACCACCTTCTACTATATACGCTCCTTGTGAGAATATCAGTAGTTCTGCACCTGTACTCACAGAGAATCAACAACTCCAACCTGAGCATACTCATGCCCATGTTCCTCAAGTCATGGAAGAAACACATGCAGCTCCCCGAGATCACACTTTACCCGATTTTGGGTTTTATCCGAGATATACTACTGAAGGGCATGCATTTTCTGGTGTCCCTGTGCTAAATGCTCCGAGAGCTCTTCATCATCAACCACCATCACAACCCTTACATTTTGTGGTGGGAGGAGAGCCTTCTACTGTAGCCAAGAAGGAAAAATTTGATCATATAGAGGAGAGGTTGAGGGCCATTGAAGGAGGAGAAAATTATGGCTTTGTTGACATGTCAGAATTATGCTTAGTACCTGATGTGGTCATTCCTTCGAAGTTCAAGTTGCCAGACTTTGATAAATACAAGGGGACCACTTGCCCGAAGAACCACCTGAAGATGTACTGTAGGAAGATGGGGGCATATGCGGAGGATGAAAAGCTGCTGATGCATTTCTTTCAGGAAAGTTTGACTGGGGCAGCTATTGTTTGGTATACTAACCTGAAACCCTCTCGGGTCCGCTCCTGGAAGGATCTAATGGATGCCTTCATTAGGCAGTATGAATACAATTCTTACATGACTCCAAATAGAATGCAACTACAAAACATGTGCAAGAGAGATAATGAATCATTAAAAGCATAGCTCAAAGGTGGAAAGACTTGGTAGCTCAAGTAGTACCCCCATGGCGGAGAGAGAGATGATAACCATGATAATGAACACATTTCCAGTGTTCTATTACGAGAAGATTGTAGGTTACATGCCTTCAAGTTTTGCAGATATAGTGTTTGGTGATGAAAGAATTGAAGTATGTTGGAGGAAAGGAAAATTTAATCATGTTGCTTCTGTGAACGTTAGTAATAGAGGACTCGAGATGAATGGCGAGAGGAAGAATGAGGGAGAAGCTCATGTTGTAATTGTTGTTCCCACATGGCCAAACTTTCCACAAGCCCTTTATAATCCCCTATATCAATATCCTTCCCAGCAATATCACTACTCAGCCAATATCAGTCCTACCCACTACCCACCACCCTATCAACCAAGAATGCCCAATCAACCACAAAGGTCGCCCCTAAACCGACCACAAAATCCACCTATTGTACTACCAAGATCTAATGCTAACCAAAACACCAACCAGGGAAGGAACTTTCCAGAAAGGAAGCCAGTAGAATTCACCCCAATCCCAATATCATATGCTGACTTACTCCCATATCTGATCAACAATGCAATAGTGGCAATAAACCCAGCAAAGATTCCTGAACCTCCATTCCCTCGAGGATGCAAGTCGAATGTAGCATGTGCTTATCATGGTGGAGTCCCGGACATTCCACTGAGCACTGTATGTCTCTGAAACATAAGGTGCAGAGTTTGATTAATGCAAGTTGGCTGAAATTTTAGGAAGATAATCCCAATGTGCAAGCTAACCCACTCACAAACCATGAGAGTTCTTCTGTGAGTGCTATAAAGGATCAAGAGACATACAGATTGAAGAGAAAGGAAAGACCTGTTATGGTAAAGAAGACTTTCTCAGGTGGAGCACTGATACTCACAGACATGGATGGTGAAGAGTTTCGCCTATGAATTCTGATGTAATCAAGCAATACTATCTGTGATGCTTGGAGAAATTTGAAGGTTTTCTTTTGGACATTTCCAGGGACTTATTAGGATTTTCATGTTTATGCTATTATTATAAACAAAAATTGCAATATTAAATGCCATCATCTCTCATTTTCCTCACGATTATATCTTTGCATATTTTTCGACTTTCACTGGAATATGAATATATGTCGCCTTTTGTTTTCTCATGTGACCTGCGCTCCAAAATTGATCTCCAAGTCTGCCCAATCAGAAATTTGCATGTTCTATACGTTTGGTGGGGGTGCCGTAAGCAATGAGTAAAATTAAATAAACATTTGGTTGGCTATGTTTCAAATCAAATAATACATGCAGACATGTATGCGACCTCATCTTGTTTTTTTATATATACAAGTTTTGTGAATAGTGAGAATCATTTGACTTAATCTGCCAATTGAAAATCTTTTAAATATTTCTCGCCCTTGAAAGTTCTCTTTTGAGGACCTGCACAACTTCTTTCATTTCTTCTTTTCATTCATTTCTTCCTTTCTTTTTTATTTCTTCTTGCTACAAAGGCATGATGGACGACAACAACAAATACCTCCAAACCCTACACTAGGGCAATGACAGACACCACGCACGGGCTTCAAGCTAACCTAGGGGCAAATAAGAGGTTCACACCCAGTAGGTTGAAAACCCGAAAGGGCGACCTAGGCAAAAGTTAGGGTATAAAAGAAAACAATCACGAGCGTTTGTTTATCAGAGGTTCTGTCCCAAAATCCAAACTGTAAAAGTCTTTAGTCAAGATTTGAAATGACACATGGCTGTGTTTCTTCATCCCAAACACTAATTTATCCTTTGTTACCCACTCCGAGCCAAATGTATAGTTGTTATCTAAAAAAATAAAACCCTAGAGTAGGAACCACTGCCAAACTGGTAGGAAGAGCGATGCAAGCAACATATGCATGAAGTTTACTAAGCTCTAGGTTGGGCCCCAAATGATGTTAAAGAAAGTAAATCCACCAAAGGCGAGCAAAGCAAAAAGAGACAAAAGTTCTCCTAATTCCACAAGGAAAGCACAAAAGTGCAAAGATGGTCAACGCATATAACAAATGGAGTAAACCCAAAAAGTTTAAATGCATAAAAGTGCAAACAAAGAGCTCAAGGTTCTTACTCTATATAACCCTTAAACACTATTTGTGCTTCTCTGACCTTTCTTTCATAGCCCTTTTAACTCTGGCCACGTTACAAGCCTAATAAAGCTCATGTGGATCAAGGAAGGACTAATTTCACTTTTCAATTTGGATTCTAGAATGAAACATGCACATGTTTTTTATTGTTAAAAAAAAAGTTCACACTGGCGCATTTGAGAAGAAAATACATTCAACAAGGAGCTCGTGAAAAGCTACCTGAAGGCAGTTTGGACTCATACAACGTCAGTCACTCATGTAGAGTTCCTAGGTTCCTTTCGAATTCGATGGTAGCCTTTGTTGCATAAATCCTTTCGAGATCAGCCCATATCATCAAGCTTCAATGGGATAAATGGACTCATGGCATCCCTCTATGATCTTAAATCAGGAAAGTTTCGCTTGGTCATATACCAAAGCGTAAATATCCATTGCCATCCTTCAATGGTTCATGCAGTCAATCCCGAAACCTTATATTTCCTTGTTGTGCAAGGCAATCAAAGTAAAAAATAAAATAAAAGGATGAACTCAGAATCAATATTTTCAGTTGATTGTTTGAACATCAAATGACTCCACTGTCATTTTCCAAAATTGCCACACAATTGGAACAAACAAAACATACACTCTCAAGAGATCTACAAAAATCAAGACGAAGTTGCATGAATCATCACATCTTTTAGAAAGAAACAATCAATCTGTGTTTTTTTTTTTAAAAAAAACAAAGTATAAAAAAAGAAAAAGAATGTTATGAGCATTGCACAATTTAAGGCTCTTCTCATCCGAGAATGTTGAAATTCAACATATCTTATTTTCATGACTCACAAACTGTCGCATTGCATTTCTGGGTACAAAAGCCCACATTCACTACATTTCAGGGCAAAACTCGCATGTTTTTTTTTCATTCATCAATTTGAACTCCAAGACTCATATGCTTCATATTAGGCTTTAAGATCCAGTTTGGAATAAGTGACCCTTTCAGGGAGTCAAACTCTCACTTTCTTACAGGTTTGAGCCTCTGAGTACCACTACCTGTTGGCAATTTTCATAGGACTCAGTGTCCCCTGCTTTTACGTTTTATAGGACTCATTGTCCTTTGCTTTATGTTTTATAGGACTCAACATCCTCTGCATTTTCTTTTCATAGGACTCAATGTCCTCAGCCTTTTACATTTCATAAGACTCAACGTCCTCAGCTTTTTATATTTCATAGGACTCAACATCCTCAGCCTTTTATATTTCATAGGACTCAACGTCCTCAGTGTTTTACATTTCATAGGACTCAACATCCTCAACATTAAGACTCAACGTCCTCCGCTTTTACATTTCATAGGACTCAACGTCCTCAGCTTTTACATTTGATAGGACTCAACGTCCTCCATTTTTTGCATTTGATAGGACTCAGTGTCCTTCGCTTTTACTTTTACTAGGACTCAATGTCCTCCGCTTTTACATTTGATAGGACTCAGTGTCCTCCGCTTTTACTTTTACTAGGACTCAATGTCCTCCGCTTTTACATTTGATAGGACTCAGTGTCCTCCGCTTTTACTTTTGATAGGACTCAGCGTCCACCGCTTTTATATTTCATAGGACTCGATGTCCTCTGCATTTTGTTTCACAAGATTCATTTTCATGTCTTGTCAAGTTGAACTCAAAGTTTCTTCTTTTTTCATGTTATTATCTTTCTAAGGTTCACTCGAACAAAATTAGTGTCTTTGTCTTTACTTATCTTTTATTTTCAATAAAGGATAAGTAAAGAGGGACAACTAAAATAACAATTATAGTAGAAAAAAATAGAGAAAAAAGAAGAAAAAACATAAATAAAAAAATGAAAAAAAAGTATAACAAAATGAAAGAAAAAGAAAAAAAGATAACACATAAAAAAATAAAAAAATATAACAGTGAGGCTCATTAGGTTAAAAGAATGACAACAGATAAAAGCACAAAAGAGGCAATAGAAAAAAATGGCACATTGAGGCACCGATCCCGGAGCAAAAGAAGGACCATTCCGACGGCGCCACTTGGCAGCGGGGCAAGAGGAAGAGGAGGGGGTCTCAACAGGTAACCTCCATTTTCTGTCTTCCTTTCTCTTCCTTCTTTCTTTCTTTTCTCTCTCCTCTTCACCTCCTTTCTTTTTCGTTTGGCCACCACCGCACACTACCACCACCGTGCGCCACCACCACCGCGTGCCACCAGCACCATCACATGCCGCCACCACCAACAACCACACACCACCAAGTAAACCACCCCACGAAACACCGCACACCACCACACCACTTCTTCCATTAAAGTTTCTTTATCTTCCCCACACCACCACCGCGCCACTGCACTGCCACCACGTCTCGGCCTCACCACAGTGGCCACCGCGCCGACAGCCCCTATGGTGGTGACCTAAGAAAGTCACAAAACCTCCATGAAAGCTCCAACCCTAATTTTCGCGCAGCTGGCTGTGGTTGTTGTGCCCAGCAGCGTAAATATAGGTTGGGCCGGGTCACCCTGACCCAGTTCCAACCCTTAAAAAACTTAATTTTACTTTTACACCTTGTTTTTCATAAGTACACCCCCTAAAACCAATTAATTAATGCTTTTATACCCCACATTTTCATAAATACACCCCTTTTACAAGGGCCTGATCCACTTTGAAACACACCATATACTACTGTTTGAAGTTCATTTTCATAACTGTACACCCCTTTTAGGTTGGACCTTGTCCACTTTGTAACAATGCACATAATGCTGTTTACACTGCCATATTCATAAATGCACCCATTATTTGTTGGGACTATCCCTTTCTATTTTCATTTTGATTTATTTGATTACGTAATACCATGTTAATTATTCATTAGTATCTTTAGTACGCGTTTATGTTTCATGCACTCCATGCTGGGTCTCCGACTCGCTTGGTAGTGTTTTCATAACACGTGGATAAATTTTGTGAATATCATGCTAGGTCTCCGACTTACTTGATTTCGTAGAGTTTATCACAAATTCAAAATATTTTCTAAAAAAGCTAAAAATACTCAAATAAAGGATCACTCAATTCTCTTTTTTCTCAAAAATTTTTTACACATTACTTGAGATTGCTTCAAGGTCCAATGCCTTAAGCGATTCTTCCCGCTTTTTCTTCAAATTCAATGTCGTTTCAAGGTCCAACGCCTTAACGACTATTTTTCACGTAGTTGAAACAAATCTAATCAACTTGATCAAGTTGTTTTTCTAAAAAGAACTACGTAAGTCTGATTTCCTCATTGCACTTAGGGATACGTAGGAGCTAGGAAAATCCCTTGTCGACCTAATATATATATATATATATATATATATATATATATAATCCTCTCTTTATGTGGAGTGCTAAATGACTCCCGAACTTTTTTTTTCTCTAAAATCGTAGACCATATCTTACTTTTTAGTTTTTCCGATTTTTTCCTTAAATAAACGTTGGTGACGACTCCTCTCAAGTTTTCCTTTTCAGGAAGACATCCTCTTTATTTTCTTTTTCATCGCCATTCCCGTCGTGACCGGATAGGTTGCGATAGTTTCAAAAGACACACTTTGTTGTAGTGCATACATTGGTGGTTTATGGCACATTTTTTGTTCAAGACAACTTGAATTGTACAAGTTATTTTATATGTCGATTATTTAAATTGTTTTAAATTTCCAATCTATTCCATACTCATCATATGGGCCGCACTTGCTCTAGATTTATATACTGCTATTAGGAAATGAGGAATCATGCCTCTGGCAGAACACGAACATCCCCTAGCCAAATATAGGACCTTCTCCGCAACTCCACTGCATAGCTACAGTCAAACAATAGATGGGTAGCAGAATCTAACTGATGATTACTGAAAACACACTTAGAGTTACCACCCGCTATTATGATATTCCTTCTTAACAAGATTTCCTTTGTCGGAAGTCTGTTTTGCACCAACCTCCATCCAAAAGCCTTGATTTTGTTCAATCTCCATAATTTACTACTGCAAAAGTTACTTTTACCAAGTAATATTTAATGGCAATGAGCTAATTTCCAGTATATTATTGTTTTAATGACTATTGATAAATTTCCGCTGAAAATAATACTAATATCTCACCTAATTATCTATATTGACTAATAAGTAATCACACAACTATTTTTCCTTCCCAGTTCCAAATACACTTATTTTTTTAATTTCTTTCTGCTCAGTTCGCGAGCTATCTACAATGTCGCCATTACATTAAGGAAGATCTATGCTGCTCTCCGTTTCTCTTCATTTCGGTTGTCGTCACTGTCCTCCACCTTCAGATCTGTTGTCTTTTTCCTCTTCCATGGTGACAAGGTCATTGACATGGACACACGTGAGGTGCGGCGGAGGAAGATGGCAAGGTTCTCGGATCTGTGAGTTTTGAACTTGCAAAGGTATTCGTCTTGTGCCCTCTCTTCTTTCTTCTTGTTTCTTTGATTGAACTATGCAAAAATGGTTCAGGAATTATTTCTCTTTATGTCATTTTAACAATGCCTTGTTAGCCCTGTACAAGCATATTTATCTCGTGTGAATTATACTAGTTATTTTATCTGTCTATTTTTAAATTGCATTAAATTTCCAATTTATTCCATACCCATCATCTGAGTCACACTTGCTCTAGATCTAAATACTACTTGGATTAACCCTTACCTTACCCAATTTAAATTTCTAATCTTATGGTGATTATATGTTATATTCCTCTCCATCCACAGGCCGCATCCACCAAAGGATAAAACACCTGGATAAAAGAATGGCCTCTTTCTATTGGTTAAACCACAAGGCACGTACGAATTATTTCAATCACCATATGGCACAAATTATTTCACATAGGCTTCACATGAGCGGTGGGTAACAGCGGTTAAAAGAGCTGATTTTAGTGGGGCAAGGCTTTTCGATTATGTCGCGGGGAAAGGGTAAATCTATGTGTATTTTAGTGAGATAATTTGTTCTTTAATCTGGTTGTTGACAATTTGTTCTAGGGCTTATATTCCAATCAATTTTTTTCATTGGATCAAATGCCGCATCCATCCTTTCTACCTATTGGTCCCTTTGACAGAAGGTTATTCTTGTTCTTTCTTGTTTTTTGTTATGTATTTTTCCTCCCAATTATTTGGTTGTATCATGATTATTCTGCCTACATTTGATTGAAGCTGTGACTTGTGAGTATGTTATTATCACTATTTTATATAGTTCTTTTTGTGATTGCTGCTAGTAATATGATAGGCATCCATTGCTGTTCAACCACAAAAATTTAACCTATATCTTTCCCTAATACATTAAAGAAAAAAAATTCATATTTACCTTGTTTCCTTTCAAAATCAAACCTCTAACAAAATTTCTTCTTGTTCTTTTTTGGTCACTGTCATGGCTAGAAAGAAGGTCGATCTTGCATACATAAGCAATCCCATGAAGAGGAAGGAAACCTTAAAGAAAAGGAAAAATGGTTGAAGGATCCATTCTCTTCAATTCATTTTAACGATATCATTTATTAGCTAGCCTTGTAGCTTGCATATTTATCTTTTCATAAAATTCCAATTTCTAACCATTTCTCATTTTCGAGATGGACTGCTATGTTTCTCAATAGGTTTGCTCAAAAAGGTTGATGAAATCACTACCCTTTTTGACATTCAAGCGTGTGCTATCATTTATACTCCAAATAAACCTGAGCCTGAGGTTTGGCCATCTGACCAGGGAGTGGAAAGTTTGATTTCCATGTTTAGGGAAGTTTCTGAATTGGCATGAACCAAGAGAATGTTGTGTCAAGAGAGCCTGTTTAGGCGAAACATAATCAAAGCCCATGGGATGCTGAAGAAATTGAGGAATGAAAGAAGGAAGAAGGAGATTGGCCTTTTCATGTGTCAATAATTTGGTGGTGGGAACCACCTTGACAATGCCAACATTATTGATCTGAATGATATCACATTCTTGGCTGATAAAAAATTGGAGGAGATTTCAAAGAAAATTGAAATTCTCCAAATCCAAGAGGTGACACCAGCTTAGACATAGTAATAATACTGAATACTAATTGAAACTTTATCTCTTTATTTTAAGGATTCTACTATCTTTCAAATATGCAGAATCTCAGTATACATTTGAATGAACTGATAGGCGCATCTAAATACTAAATGTTTGAAAAGAAGCCATTTATATATACTTAATTAGATATCCAGATAAAGATAGTTTTCCCATTATAATTGGCTGGTTCAAAATGCAGTTTTTGTTCTAATCAATTTGAATTTACTAGTTATTTTATTTGTCTTTTTTTAAATTGCTTTAAATTTCCAATCTATTCCATACCCATCATACGAGTCACACTTGCTCTAGATCTAAACACTGCTTGGATTAATCCTTATCTTACCCGATTTAAATTTCTAGTCTTATGGTGATTGTATGTCATACACCTGTCCATCCACATGCGGCACCCATCAAAGGATAAAGGACTTGGATAAAAAGATTGGCCTATTTCTATTGGTTAATCCACAAGGCACGTACGAATTATTTCAATCACCATAAGACAAAAATTATTTCACATAAGCTTCATACGAGTGGTGGGTAACAATGGTTACAAGGGCTGGTTTTAGTAAGGCAAGGCTTTTCGATTATGTCGTGGGAAAGGGGTAAATCTATATGTATTTACGCTCTGTTTTTTGGAGAGATAATTTGTTCTTTAATGTAGTTGTTGACAATTTGTTGTAGGGCTTAAGATCCAATCATTTTTTCTCATTGGATCTGTGGTATCACAGGTCCTCACACACTGGTGCACTCACACAAACACACAACAATTTCTCTGGTAGAATACTTCTAATGTATTTAGATAATGGTCTGCCAAGCCATATATTAGCCTTTCACATTAGATGCTATTTATAATGGTCTATTAACGTAAACTTAAAGAAACTTAAAGATATGACTCTTCACTTGAGTAACTCTTCAACTAGGGACATGACTCTTCACATGAGTAACTTCTTCACCTAGGGACATGACTCTTCACATATCTAATTTATTATTATTAAAGTTTAATCCAACAAAACCCCCCATAAACTTTAAATATTTCTTCTGTCTTTCATCTTCAACATCTTCTTACAATTTTCCAGCAGTAATGTCGGTAATGGCTTCGTGAAAACATCTCTGGCTTGATCTCGGCTTGCCACATGAAGTAACTCCACCTTCTTTCATTTTACTTGATCTCGGATGAAGTGCTCCAGTTCCATTCATATTCTTCATTAACTTTCATATCTTGACTTATTATTACTTTCTTGGTGTCGGGATTCAACAACTTGTATCCCTTTGTCTTTTCGTCATATCCAATGAAAATAAATTTCCTGCTCTTGTCTTCCAACTTGGTTCTTTGCTGGTCTGGGATGTGTGCATAAGCAACACTTCCAAAGACTCTGAAATGGCCTACTGATGGCGTCTGACCCGTCCATGCTTCCTGTGGGGTTTTTCCATTCGGACTGGAATGCAGACAGCAATTCTGCACATATACAGCACACAGTACAACCTCCCCCCAAAACTCCTTAGGCATTTTCTTCGTTTTTAACATTGATCTTACCATGTCAAGAATGGTACGGTTTTTCCTCTCAGCTACTCCATTTTGTTGTGGTGAAAACCGATGTTGTTTTTAATTTTTTTTAATATTGTTTCTAGTTTTTTAATTAGTGCAGTTCTTCAACCTGTAAATGAAAAACCAGAGCCGTACACCAACCAGCCAATTTGATAATACAAATCAAAAAATTAAAATTTGAATAACAAATAAAATTGAATAATGTCAATATGTACATAAAAAATATTTGCTAACCTAATGTTTATACAATTGTTTAGCCCATTCAGGACATAATAAAACAGCCTAATCCTAATCTATTGTGGCATCTCTAACTCTAAGATAGAATTTAGACCATTCAATCTTAACAGACTTCAAGGTTTGGGCTTCGAGTGCTCTTTCATCAGTGAAGTACTGCATGACACAATAAAACATAAATTACATACTGCATGTAAAACAAAAACAAGTCACAAATTAAAATAAAAATAGTGTTAAATTAGACAATTACCATGTCCCAGTTGTCCCTGAAGCCTCCTTGGACTATCGTCCACATCTAATGCATGACATAATAGCCACACTCAGTGCTTCCTCTTTGCTTATTACACTAAATTCAATCATGGTCATTGATAAACAAAAAATTAGTGTAAAGAGTAATAAATAAAATTATTTGGAATACATGATGATCCATGATTTATTAAAAAACTTACTTTCAGCGCAATCCATTTAGTAGTAGCCTTTGATTTATTTCCTTCAGTGCCATGAATTGCCTTCAAAGCACTGCTTAAGATAAAAATGCATGCATATTGTACAATTAACATAGTCATGTGTTAGAAATAATAACAGAAATGTGTTTCAAAATTAGAACCTACCTGTTAATGATTGCTTTCAGGTAGTTATCAGGCCTATTGTGCAATGAGCAGAACCACACGACAACATTGGCCTTAGGACATATGACAACCAGTTGCCAATGTGAACTACGTTTGAGAAAAATATGTTATTATACTGCAAACATTAAGAAATCTGTTTTGTACAGTTCTACTTACCCATTCAAGTACGGTGCAAGGTAGACATCTTTACGTGAACTTTGCATCCATTTCTTGAGATAGTCCTCGGATTCAAAATTGAGATTGGCCAGATCTCTGTATGGACTGTGGCTCGATGAATCCATACACATCGGGATGATCCGATTGCAAACATACCTCATTCATATGCCTATTGTTTATAAATAATGAAAGTCAAATATGCATGAAAATAAAAGGAGGAAAGTAACATTAGATACTAGATAGTGACTTACATAATCCACAGTTGTATAACAGAGATGCTCAAACACTGACCACCATGGATGATCTCTGAAATATCCTCGTGCCTGATGTACAATGGGAAATCAACATTATGTACCCCGAACATCTGTGGGTCCCATGCCACCTGCAGAGGTGTGAAGTAGAGATCCGGGATGGTCTTTGCTATCTCATACAAGGGATCGTCAGCATGTTCCGACTTATTTACATGTTTCGCCGGTCCATGAGGTCCCTGTTTATCCTACACAGTTAACAAACATCATCAATAATTGTCTTAACTTTTTATATGAAATAAATGAATGTTAAATGACAAACAATAAAGGAAGAAATGAAATACCTTACTAACAATAGGCTGTACAAGATGTGTCGGCCAAGCAACGAAGGTGTGAAGGGCCTGCCCAACTAACTGAACCTTGTCAGTGGGAACAGGGACGCGAGCATCTGCGTCTCGAACCTCCTCAACACCCACCCTCACCTGGTCACTGTCCAAAGGGATGGAATGCACTGTTGTCGACCCCGGATAAAGTCTTCCAATAGCAACAGGCGGGGAGGATGGTCATCCACATACAACCCACGCCTGTCAGATGCACCGGTGTCTGGGTCATTACCGGAGGGTTCGACACAGCTCTCCTTGGTGCTGACACGGGCACCAAAGGTACATGGCTGAAGCTCTGGAGGCGGCATGGCTCCCTGAGACTGCATGTGGGACTGGAGGTGGCTGAAGGACACCATCAGCTGCTGGGTAACCTTCTCAGTGATCGACTGAGTCAATCTCTCAGTGATCCACTGAGTCAATCTATCTGTGATCGACTGCTCTAGCTCTTCCCTCATATTTTCTTTCAGTTTAGTCAAGTCTTTAGGTGCCATGGATGATTTAGACTTGTGAGAGGATGATGGGGTCGGTCCGAAGTAGTGTGAGATGGTCACACCAGCTCCAGCAGCACGGACACGGCCGGGGTGCTCTGGTCGTCCAATGGCAGCAGTCAGGACATCCTGACGTCCACTGGCGACAAAGCTACCCTGTGTGGATTGCTCATCCAGAGAATCCTACAATGAAAATGAATAGAACGTTAGTTTTGTATATTGAGGTGCCTCAAATTTGATAAAGGTGTACATAATTTGTTGTTTCACTTACAATCCTCTCAGCAATCTCACGTGCCGCCTCAGAAGTCATTTGCCGGCTTTTTTTTTGTGCGAGCCAACTTCCACTTCACGTGTCGTCGCACAGGGGACGGAGGATGAATGATGGTCTCCATGATGTCATCACGAGTTGCTCCCTTCATTTGCTTCTTCTCTTTTTCCTCCATCAGCCTTTTCTCAAGAAACTCGTAACCCCCACGAGACAACACATGAGGAGCAGTGTTAAGCCTTTGGATAGCCTGGGCCTTCTTTCTAACATCCTGTAAGAAGTACACACATATGGTTACAAATAAATAACCAGTTTGAGAGCATAATTGTTTAATTGTATAACAATGTAAATAAACTAACCTCCCAGGAAGCGGCTCGCCGACTCTCGCAGAAATGGGTCCACTGTGCCTTACTAAGGCCGTATTTCTCGCATACGGCGTCGGCATCATCCTCCTTGCCTTCTGTCAGGACCCATTTCCGTGTAAGATCTGACTTAAATTGCCTCCAATGCTCGACCACTGTCTGCAAAATTTTCTTCTTTAAGCAATTGTCGGACACTTCAGGTATATCAAATTCAGCCTGCATTACAATCACCTCAGTTATACAGTTGCAACAACAATGAAATTGAATAATTCATCCTGTGAGAATACAACTTTAATCAATAATACCTGAATGTCCTCCCAAATCAAGTCCTTCTGCACTGTAGGAACCTCCTTCCAATTAGGAATCGTGACATCTACCTTGTCTCTAGCCACAACCCCTAGATAGGTACTAAACTTCTTTGCCTGAGGACCATCTGCCTTACCAGTGATAGGATCAACATGGACAACTAGTCTCTCAGCACCAGGAGCTCTAGTAGCCAGTGACCTCAGTTGTGTAGCTTTCCTAGTCCTTTTCAATGTAGACGGCGCAAGTCCTGACTCAAGAGGAGGTGTGGACTCCACATGATGAGGGGAGCTCGGTGGTGTAGTCATGATCCTGTTAAAAAACAAAAACGAAGATAAGTTATGTTTAGCTAAATGTATACATAACATACATTTTGATCAAACAATAACTGGCAACCATGGATAGCACAATTTAGGCATTATCATAAATGAAAGTTCAAAGTTCACTATCAATGTTCCAATCATGTACCACCACATGCCAATTCTATCAATCAAAAGTTGTCATCAATTCAATATGCTCAAAATGGCAAACCAAAATTCTGTACAAATCAATTTGAACAAACACATGAATATAATCATTCTGAACAAAGCCTCCATTCAATTCAATCTTAACCAATTCAGTTCAACCCATGGCTAGCTAATTGACTCCAAACCATATCAACAAACACAAAAACAATAAAACAAAAGAATCCTCTCAAGACAATACAGTTTCTAACCTCCATGCAGCATTCAAATTGACCGATTTGACTATTGAGCATACTATTTTGATTCAACTAAGATTGACAGATCATGTTTAACACAATTAATTCTATCAAGTCACTATTAATTCTAAATGAATCAATAAAATTTATTATAAAATTTTATCCACTAATGGAGCCTATTTGGTGAGTGGAATATTATATGGAAGCTACAAGTGTCTCATAAGGAGAAGCTGCAAGTGGAAAATTGTTGGCATAGTCTACTTACATTAAGTGATGTTAATGAATTCTCCTTCATCATGATCATTACGATTTGCATGAACGTCATCAAGAACATCTTCTCTATTGATGTCAGCCATGGGTGTCGAGAATTGAGCGACACTAATATCAAGGGTTGAATCATCATCGTCAAGATTAACACCAATGGTTTTTCCATGCAGTACCACTGACCACCTTTCATCACATGGATCTTGAACATAAAACACTTGTTTAGCTTGTTCTGCCATGATGAAAGGTTCATCAGTATAAGCTAGCTTGTTAAGATCTACCAAAGTAAATCCCAAGTCCTCAGTTCGCACACCGTTGTTGATATCAACCCACTTGCACTTGAAAACACACACAGTGAAAGTAACATAATTAAGCTCCCAGATGTAATTAATGAGTCCAAAGTATGGCAAGCACGCCAAGCGTGGATTGTGGTCATGCACAGTAGCGAAGTGCTGCGACTCAGCCCGTAGGCTAACCCCACTATTTTGCATTGTGCTCTTGTCATCTTGTTGTTTGGTGTAGAAGGAGTACTTGTTGATATCGTACCCTTGCCAAATTCTAACATTTCTTTTGGGCCCATCTGCTAACTTCCTCATTGTTTCAGATGCAGATTCATCACTAAATATTGTATCTTTAAACCAACTCATAAAAGTCTTGTTATGCTCTTTCAACAGCCTATTCTTGGTCATTCTTTGATTACTTTCCTTGAGTAATGTCTGGTGACGAACCATATACGGTAGGCGTATATGCTCTTTCCTTGTTGCAATTCCTGCAAAGCAGGCATTATAACATGCAACCCTCGTGTACCCTTTCTTCCGACTCTCTTGTCATGCTCTTGACTTCCATTGAACGCTTTTTTCAATCGGCGGTAAGGGTGATAAGGTTTAAGAAAATGTCGATGGCGAGTGTAAACTGTTTTTCTTCCGTGTTTAAGCTGCAAGTAACTCATGTCTTGCTCACATATAGGGCATGCACGATGCCCCTTAACACTGTATCCACTCAAATTCCCATATGCAGGAAAATCATTAATGGTACAAAATACCATTGCACGCAACTTGAATGTTTCCTTACGATACCCATCAAACACGGCAACACCCTCGTCCCATAAGTTTGCCAAGTCTTCAATCAAGGGACTCAGATAAACATCAATGTCATTTCCTGGCTGTCTTGGGCCTGATTTCATCATACACAACATCATGTATTTTCTCTTCATGCACAACCAAGGAGGAAAGTTGTAAATTACTAGCAAAACAGGCCACGAACTGTGTTGGGTACTTAAACTCCCGTAGGGATTCATTCCATCACTGGCAAGTGCAAGCCTAAGATTTCTTGGCTCTATCCCGAATTCCGGATACAAACGGTCAATGTTCTTCCACTGAGACGAATCAGCCGGATGGCGGACCATTCCATCACAGTTTCTCCCATCTGCATGCCATGTAAGGTCTTTTGTGTCATCTTCATTAGCAAATAGACGCTTAAACCTTGTAATGATTGGAAGATACCACAACACCTTCGTGGGGGGGCCTTTATTTGTACTTTCATCAATGCTACAGTCATCATCATCCTTCAGTTTGTACCGTGATACTCCACACCTGGGGCATTTATGCATTTCTTGGAATTCATTTCTGTACAATATGCAATCATTAGGACATGCATGAATTTTTTGGTACTCCATACCCATCGGACAAAGAATCTTCTTGGCATGATAGTAACTTCTTGGCAACGTGTTTTTATCTGGAAGCATCTCCTGAACTACCTCAAGCAGTGAACTGAAGCTTTTGTCACTCCATCCATATCTGGCCTTGACATTAACCAAATTTAACACGGCTAACAACAGTGTCAATGACTCTTTGCACCCCGAATACAATGGCTTCTTCGAATCACTTTCCAATGTATCATACATAGATGCATGTGCTTGCTCAAAATACTCATGTCCTAGATGACGGATCATATCCTCTAATCGATCTCCAATGTCATGATCAACCTCTTTAGTTTGCGAGACCCTCTGTGTGTCTGTCAATTCACCATGCCATATCCATGTGATATAGGTCTTCTTAATCCCATCACATAGAAGATGCTCTCGTATGTCGTCCATTGCCTGGCGTCTTCCATTCAAACAATTGATACACAGACAAAAATATTTTCCATCCCCATCTGGTTGACTTCTTTTCGAGGCAAATTTCAAGAAATGTTCAACGCCTTCCTCATACTCAACCGTGATGCGACTTGCATTCATCCAACTTCGATCCATCTAATTAATAACTCTGTGATAGTCACAAAGTTATTCCATGCATGGAGGCCTCACTTTTTTCATTCAAGGTGTGGCCTTATCCCATTTAGGAAGACTTTTTTTTTTATAGTATATTCAAATGTATAGATTGAGTTTCTTATCTTAAATTTGACAAAATTTCGGCAGCATTTCGCTTTGGTCTCCGAGTACACGACATGAAAGCGGTGACATGAGTTCCACCACAATCAAGTATGTACCCGGAGAACAAAGTGAAATGCATTGTAACAAAATTTCATCATATTTAATAAAAAAACACAACCTACACATATGAATATACTAAAAAAAATGAGTCTTCCCAAACTGTCCGGAAGAATCACTGTAATGAATCTCAAACGGGAAACTAAGGTTCACTCAATAATGAACATTAATTGTATAGAAAAGGCAAAATTCATACTTGACATACAAAACAATTGTATACAAAAGGTTCACTCACAATCAATGACTATCACTTGCATTCTATATTTAATTGCTTTACATTTAAGTTTAACACAATGCTTACCTTTCGTGAAGGAGTAGAGGCTAGCGGTGGCTTGGATTCTACTGATGGTGGCAGTGTAACTGGGATTTCAGGCTCACTTGGTTGCTCTTCCTGCAAAGAAATCATGGTGATGGAATGCAAGTGATTTACATAAAGTACGAGTTAAAAGAGATGTGGACAAAACAATTAT
>PYAF01005011.1:809244-827473 GCA_007407185.1 Glycine tomentella
TGATCACGATATGCAAAGAGACAAATGACAACTGCATATACAAATCATACATGTGGTGTCAGATTACAAAACTTCTTTCATACACATATGAACCTCTCTAGCTTCACAAGTCACAACCAAATTATATTGATATTTTATTTCAGATGTAATTGTCTAATTCCATGGCAAAGAACTATATTAATTAACATGACAAGATCAACCAAAATTTTCAAGTGGACCAAGACCATGACATAGTAGCACACCTTTAATTGAAACCCCTACGGCAACAATGCCTATGCAGCTCCAAAAGTGAATAAATCAACCAAATAAAATACATAAAACAAAAAGATAGACAAAAATGACACCACCAAAGTTAAATTAGTTTGCTTTGGAACCAAGACCATGACATAGTATTATGACACCTTTAATTGAAACCCCTACGGCAACAATGCCTATGCAACTCCAAAAGTGAATAAATCAACCAAATAAATACAACAAATGCCTATGTTCATCACTTTTTCGTTCCCATAATTCATGGTATAGCTCATACGTTTTATCACAAGTAAAATAAACCACCACACTAAAACTTAGAATCCAAAGCTTTAACAATATCACGTTCAACCTCTTCGTGACTCACAAATAAACTAAGGCAAAAACACTTAGTGGGCAACAAAAGTGACATCAAGCCAATATCACGTTCAACCTCTTCGTCACTCACAAAAAATCTTATGCAAAACCATACCTAACTTGCGAGAATAATACCATTGGAACTTTGCAATGTTAGTTGATACCAACCTGGGATGGAGACGCGTTCGTGGTTTGCTTGAACTGTGACCCAGAGCGTGCGACACCGAGGAAATGGAAGAGCTTGAGAGCGTTCAAGAAAGCAAATGGAAGAGCTTGAGAGCTTGGTAGAAAGCGTCGAACATAGAGAAGTGCGTGAGAATGAGAGCTTGAGGTTAGGGATGACGGACAAGAAAAGCGCGCGACATTGGTGGGAATGATTTAGGGCCAAATGTGTTTTAAAATAACTACACAACATCGGTTTTCGAATGAAAATCGATGTTAACTAATAAAACTTAACATCAGTTTTGGTTAAAAATTTAAAAATCGATGTTAACTAGTCTATGTTAACATCGATTTTTAAATTTTTAAACAAAACCGATGTTAACAAGTCTCTATGTTAACATCGGTTTTTAAGTTTTTTTAACAAAACCGATGTTAACAGGGACTTGTTAACATCAGTTTTGTTTAAAAATTTAAAAACCGATGTTAACATAGACTAGTTAACATCGATTTTCTTAAAAACTTGAAAACCGATGTTAATATGAACTACTTAACATCGGTTTTGAGGTGTTTTTAACAAAACCGATGTTAAAAAAGTCCATTTATTTACAAATTTGCCACCACATTTTCGTTAACATCGGTTTTCCCAATAACCGATGTTAAACTAGCAATGTTAAAACCTATTTTTTTAGTAGTGCTTGTTTGAATTTCAGAGACTTGGGGCAGATATAACTTGGGTGGAACTTTGGCCCCAGAACTTGCCCACCTACGCTATCTCCAATACCTGTGTGTATGCATATGCATGCTCTTTATTCCCTTTTTTAACCTCGGTGACAGTGATGAATCTCTCTTCATTGCCTGGAGCTCTATGGGAATAACATAACTGGAAACATTCCTCGGGAACTTGGTAACTTGATGAACCTTATTAGTATGGATTTGTCTTATAACCGATTCCAAGGGAACATCCCAAAGTCATTTGGCAACTTGAAGTCTCTTAAATTTATGTAAGCATGCTTAGCATGTTGCTTGGCCAAAAACTCATTAACTCTTGAATCAAATCATATGTCAACCGTGTTTTATTTGCATCCATGAATATGGTATAGATGGCTCAACAACAACCAGTTGACAGGATCTATCCTGATAGTGGTCACCACTCTTAATCTCCAAATCTTGTAAGATTCTCTCTTTTTATCTTTCTTTTTGTCCTGGGGCGAGCGAGGGTGAGGGTTTGGAATGGACATTGTCCTAGATCAATTTCATTTTGTTATTGATTTATCAGCTAACTTGAAACCTCCATTGTGCAGTAATGTCAATAATAATCACCTCTTAAAACCACCCGTAGATGGTAACTTTAAATCATTCCCGATGGAAAGGTATAGTAAGTCGACAATAACTAGATAACATAACCATATTTGATATGCATGCCTAAGATAACAATTGAATTGGAATAAAAGTCTTTGAAGATGAAATTCATTAATACATTTGATGGAAAAGGTTGATTAATTGGTACTAAATTAGTTTAGGTAAAAAATACCAAAGTAAAATTGCTCTTCCTTAAAGTAACTCTTTCTCTCTCTCTCCACTTAAGATTTCTTGCTGCTGTTAGATGCACCATAAATTTATCCTATTTGTGTTTCAGATTTCTTGCTCTGCATTCCGCTTATTTAGGTCTCAATTGTCAGACCTTTTTCTGCCTCTGTTTCAATATTATGACTCTTAATTGTCTTGAGAAGTCTTATTATGTTAGGATTGAAGCAAAAGTTAATGTCTCCTCATACAGTGTAATAAAGTATTGGTTTTATCTTACAGGCTTCCAACTTTAAAATATTGAATATGCTGCTAGTTTTTAAGGTCTTTGGCAAAGTTTATAAGTGGGCTTAAATGTTCACAAACTCGTGCACACAATTAGAAAAGTGGGCTATATGTTGATCAACTTGTCTTAAATTGGTATACAACTTTTGTGGTGGGTATGCACAAGAATTTAATGCATTAGTCCTCATGTAACTGGTAAGTATAACATTTTGGGTAAAAAAAGGTAACCAATTTCTATTAAGCTATGAACCTATCATCACTGCTACAATTCAAACTTCTTTATACACTTTGGCAAATGCTGCTTTAGGAAATTTAAGTGGGTTTGGTGCAAAGCATATGTATGTCTTGTTTCATGTGTATTGTAAGAATGTTTCATACATAATATATGTGGAGTGGTATATCAATTGATGACATATTTGTCCTGTAACTTACAACTAGGATTATATATAGTGTTATCTAAATGGATGTTTTCCATCTTGCTAAGATCATGCAGATTCGCCATTGGTGCTCATCTACTTTTTCTGAGTCATTTTTCTGATGCTAGGCATTGTCCCTAAACCTTATCCTCATGGCCATAGCCTCATTTATTACATCTAGGTGTTTTATATATGAGTGACTGGTGTATCAATCATTGTCCAACATAATCCTGAGAAACAAATGTAGCATGTTAATGAGGTTGAGGCTAGAACATTTTCACAAGCGCATAGCTGGAAGGTAATTAATATTTCTAATAAGCCCTTCATTAAATATATTCTATGGTTCAACAAAATCAATTAATTAAGGAGTAGCAGAACTGATAAAGGAGTGAGTAAACCTTCTTGTTATTCCCTTATCAATTGGTTCACATATTGTATTTTTATGTATGAAGTCTATTTCTGGCTTGGTCTAAATTAGTAAATAATCATATTTCAAAAACAAGAACAGTATTGGTCGAAAACTCGGTGATGAACTTGCCACTCCATTTGACATGTCCAAAGGCCACCCTGCTGTGTTGACAAAAAACAGGTATGGTGTTTGCAAGAAGGAACTTCTTAAAGCCTGTGTATCCAGAGAATTCTTACTTATGAAAAGAAATTCGTTTGTCTATATTTTCAAGATGTGGCAAGTAAGCACTGTTCTAGCTGAAATATTTTTCTCTTCCTTCCTCAATCATTAGCACTAGCTAGTTCACACTACTACAAAACCTGATTTCTACGACGTGCATTCAAAGACGGTTATAACAAGACCGTTTTAAAAACTGAAGTGGTGGCAATTTTGTAAATATTTACAATATTTTAAAAACGGTTATATCAGAACAGTCTTTGTTTTATATTTTCGAATACGGGTTTTTAGTATAACCGTCCTTAAAATGAGGGAGTCAACACGTCTCTATTTTTTTATTTTGAAAGTTTTCATTCTCTCTCTTGTGTGCGCCCATTCATTTTGAACATTTCATTGCGGTCGTTCATCTCTTTTGCTCCTTAGATACCCAAACCCCAAACCCCTTCTCCAACCCTCCCTCCTCTCCTTCGTGGTCGAGCTCGTTGCGGCAGGGATAGTGGGAGGCTCCGCCGATGGAAGATCTTGGAGAAGAAGAAGTGGAGGACGAAGGTTTGAGTCCAACCGAGGGTGGTGCAGTGTTGGATAACGATAGGGTTTGGGGTTTGCAGAGGGGATCGTGGTTGATGGAGGGGTGGGAGAGGTTGGGGATTGTGACCACGAGCGGTTTGCCATTGCGGGATTTGATCTTGGTGGCGTAGATGGCAAGGACGACGGCTTGGAACCCGTCGAGGCACGGTGACCAAAGAGGTAGTTGCATATTTTCGATGACGACGAAGATGAAGACGAGGAGGAGCAAGGGGAAGAGGTAGTTATCTGTGATTTTCTTTTTCGAAATCCCTAATTTGCTTAAATAGTTATTGTTTTGGATGCAAAACTTGATTTCGGATAGCTTATTATATGTTATTTGTTGATTTTCACTTAATTTGTTTGATTTCTCCTTTAATTTTTGTTCTATTCCAAACCAGGGCTTAGAACCTGGAGAGTCTTCACTAACTTGTTCATTTAATCATTTACCGTTATTTGTTAAGTCCTTGCATCTTTATCAATTTTTTTTAGAACAATTGCTTATGGAACCTCTTTACAGGACTTTGTGTTCTATTTTTCATTTTTCTTAATAATTCCTTTGTGTTTCTTTGATTTGAATATACACGATTCAGCAATGTTATTTCAACTGAAAATGGGGAGATCCTGGTGTCCCATAAGTAGGTATAAGATGGTTTATGAGGCTGATAGATCAGAGGTTGGAGGGGCTCCATCAGAGGCTGCTAAGGAGGTGAAGATTGGGATATACTTTGCAACATGGTGGGTTCTGAATGTGGTGTTCAATATTTATAACAAGAAGGTTCTCAATGCATTCCCATAACCTTGGCTTACCTCAACTCTCTCCCTTGCATGTGGGTCTCTCATAATGTTGTTCTGTTGGGCCACCAAGATAGTTTAGCCGCCTAAGACTGATCTTCAGTTTTGGAAGGATTTGTTCCCTGTAAGTCACTCACTTTTTGTTTCTTTCCTCAGGACAATGTGAAAGCATTTTTTTTTGTTCGTTCATTAATATTTGTTATAACTGACTTGCATTTGTTCTGGGGAAAAGATTTTTAATCTTGGTTTGAGAAATGTGAACGTTTAATTATAACCATTTTGATTTTAAATTTACAGTTCAAATTGTTTATTTTGTTATAAATCCCATGTGATTTTCCCTTTCTAATTAAAGATCATGTAGGATTTGTAATTAAATATTTTCATTTCTCACAATAATTAAGAGTTCTCACCTGATACACTTCACATACGCATTTGCTGCTGATTGCGAAGTTGGTGGGAAACTTGATTTATGTGTTTGGACTTTCAAACAGGAAATTGACCTGAGTTCTTTTGTTTTTATTGAGTAATCTAATTTTCTTGTCCTTTCACTTGTGGTTCTGAAAAACTTCTGCGTTTCTTTGTCTTATAATTAAACATATGGCTGCTACTTGTGCACAACAGGTGGGTGGTTGCGTTTCTTTGGTTTGAACCCACTATACTATGTAGCTTCACTTTGAATTGCCACCTAAATGCTATTGGTTTGAACCCACCATACTTTTTATTCCTTTTTCTAGTGTATTTTAACCTGAATTAGCATATGAAAGCTTCAAAAAATTGAAAGTGAATTGCATTTGATCTCTCCTTTTCTTTGCTTATTGATATAGATTATGTCCTCCCAGTTATTTAGTTGTACTCACAAAGACAAATATGCATATAGTGTTTAATGAGAAAATCGATCATGTTATAACATTTGATCACAAGTTGATGGATGTTTCTTTTTGCTGTTTGCTTTTTACAGGCAACATCATCTCCTTTGGAGTGTTCCTTGCTCCATTGTAAGTGAATTTTAATAATTTTTTTGATAAATCTTATGACATGGTTTATCTCTAAAAAGTATTTGATAAATTTATAGTGAAAATAATTCATTTTTCCTTTAATGATGAATAAATGTATCATGACTACTTCATTTGGTATTCAAGTTTAATTTCTTTTATAGTAGCAGTGTCATATATATAAGTTGGTAGCTACCTTTTATGACTATTTTGTTGAGGATTAGGTTATCTTTTAACAAATTAAGCTAAAGAAAATTAGTTATTGGGATTTGGCATATAAGCAACTGGACATATTTCTTCCCTTAAAAAGATTAATTATATATTAAGCACTTGTTTGGCATTTAATTTATCACTGGTTTACTTTCCTATATATATCTTTCAAGAATATAATAAGGTGAATTTCAGTTTTCCCTACATATGCATACTGTCAGCCTGACGCAATTACATTTATGAAACTTCTCTTTCTTTCATTTGGTATATATATAAAGACATATTATATATATATATATATATATATATATATATATATAAAGACACTTTATATATATCTCTATCATATTTAGTACTAGTGTGTAAAATTAGCTGTTGGAAGTATCTCAAGAAACATTAAATTTATTGGACAAAGCGTTAACCATTCATCTACATTTGAATTCTAAAATAAATCTTAAATGATGTGGAGGAATGAAAATTGTTAGTTATTTGCCTCTTCTCCTACATGGATATACCTGAGACATGCAATGGATGGATTAGATTTTAACATTTGTAGCATGAGAAGTTCACTGACTTTCCTCCAGCTATTTTATGTGGCCACCATTTACAGCTCATGATTCTAGATGCCCTGTAAAAGCTGCACCGATTTCAAACTGAAATTCAGAATCTCTTTTCAACTTCATATGTTGATTGATTGCATGCGGAGCACTATACTAGTAGTTCATGTAGACTTTGCTATTGCATAATATACTGTGTTTGTTCTTAAGTCTTTATTTCATATTTTATTCCCTATAAAAGGTTAATGTCTCTACGTTGCCTTTGCATCAATTAAAATTAAGATTGAGTATCATATACTATAAAGGGTTATTCCTCTCTCTCGGGTGCATTGAGTGAATTTTCTCTTCATTTATTTTATGCACTGTATATTCTTGCACCATTTCAAAATTAGACATTATAAATTTTAATTTCACACAATATGTATACATGCATAATGACAATATGGAGTTGATACAGACACAAAGTGGAAAGTGCCTATGTACATATAGCTAATTAATTTACATTTATATAATTTGGAGATGTTAGTGTGATCCCCATCACTATGTAATTAAATATATAAAATTTCTGAATTTCTCACACAACACAAAACCTGATATATTTTTTACCTAGATTTGGCAGGCTGAACAACACTTTTTCCCAAGCACACGCCACTTTCCCTACCACATGCATAGAAATAGGATAGGAAATTAGCAAGAGTTGCATCCTGTGTAGGCACCCTCAAAGATATATATAGGAAAGTGAACAAGTGATAACTTCAATATTTCTTCCCTAAAAAATTGGTATTGCAGGTTTTGTTTTTGTTTTCTTTTGTTTGGCTTGTTAAGGTGGTGTGATTTGTTCTTGAATCTTGATTATAGGTATGGGAATGCTACTGTGGTGGAGAACACGGAAAGGGGATGGCAAGAGGTAAAGGATGAATGAACTATAAACATCTCCATATGAATGTTATTTTTAAAATGTAATTTGATTTAATGAGAATAAGCAGAAATGAACACTTAAAGGCTATATCACACTGCCAATGGGCAAGTAGCCTCTGAATATTTCAGTTTATTTTCATATGCTTTGACGTCTACCAACTAGAATATGTTTCTATATGTTATGTCAGCTAGTGTATCTAGGATATGCCTGCAAAATTTTCCTGAATATCATAAATATTTTTAAAATAATTTTAAAAAAGACAATCTACTAAAGTCCTACTCTACTGTGTATTACTTGTAATATCATGTTGTTCTTCATCCTACCTTTCCCTAATTTCATGTTTGTTAGTACAAGATTTTATATATTAATCTTTTTTGGTTGTAGCTGCGGGAACTTGCTTTGATTAACATTGGTTCGATTCACAAGCGTGCTAATCTGTCCAAGAAATTGTCTGTTCTTTATCTAGAGGAGTTGAGAGATTTTGTTTGCTGTAAGGTATGTGATTAAAAGAGTTAAATTTTGACTCTTCTGTTTTTTTATTAAAAGAGTTAAATTTGAATCCAAGGCCTCCTTTTAAGATCAAGCTTCCGTGAACACTCAAACCTAACAATGGTGCTCTTACTGGGCATGCAATGTCTACTTCTGGTGCAACAAATGATATCAATGTGGTTAATGCAAATTATCAGAAACAAGCACTAGTTATTAAGACATATACTCCTCCAGATCCTGGCCCATATCCTCAAGATCAGCCTAAACAAAATTCAGTTAGATTTACACCCACACAGGTGCACTCAGCTCTTGATCTCAATCATATACTGTCACTTTTCATGCATAATGACTTTTCTTTTAATCTCTCTACCCCCCTGCTATAATAACCCTGAGTCTTAGCGCGGACGGCACAAGTTCGGCGTGAATAGCTCTGGTTGTCTGCAGAATTTCTTCTGTAGAAACCAGTTGTAGGGATGCGGCACGATCGGCTCCAGTGTGGCGCGATCAGCGCCATGCCCACTAGCAACTGGCGCGAGTGGCGCCAGGTCCACGCTATCAGCGTCATTCTTACTGGATATTGGTGCGAGTGGTGCCACAATTTTGGGGTTTGATGTTGTTGGCGCGAGAGTGGCGCGGATGGCGCCATTGTTTCTGGAGGTTGGCGCGGATGGCGCCACGAGCTCTGGATGTTGGTGCGATCAGTACCAGAGTGGCGTGATCAGCGCGGCATGTCGGTCAGGCCCAGTATAAAAGGGACATTTTACGAATTTTCGGCCATTTCCTTTCTTTTTCTTCCTCCAGCGCCCAGACCTCCATTGGAGAGTTTCGGAAGCTCCATGAACCTTGTTTTATGACCCAAATCACTTCCTTTAAACACCCAACTAGTGAGAAACCTCTAGTGAGCTTGAATCCTTCATCAAAATCCCTAGAAAAGCCCCAAATCAAAGAATCCCTTTCTCAAGGGACGTTCGTAGAACTCGAGTTCGGTGAGGAACGGCGACGATTAGTGGACACCCGAGCTTGGGGGAGCCGTCCTTGGGCCTTCCTTGTCGTCATTGAGGTAAGAAACTCGAGATTCACCGGTTGATTTGTGAGTTAGGGTTTTGGGTGAATAGTGACCCACTTGTGATAGAGCTAGTATTAGCCTTGGGTCCTTTAGAAACATGTGTTTAGAATGTTGTGAGGATAAAGGATTAGCTCTCAAATGTTAATTTGGTGGACCTTGATGCTTGGCTCTATGTAATGCATGTATAATTGGAATGCTGAGTTGCTTGGCTATGTTGTGACATGCAAGAGCCTTGGTTTATGGTTTTGATGTGCCTGAGAGGCCATATGAATGGTGTCTTGTGTATAATGGAAAACCGTTCAAGCTAGTTTGGGAATTCTTGAGTTGGGCCTATATAGAGCTTGGAGCTCTTTGTGTTGGCTTTTACTGAGTCTTGTGAAGACTCTAGTGCTTTGGCTAGGCCAAGCTAGACCACAGAGGGTCTATATGTGTTAAATGATTTGATGGACTCTGATATACCTTAAGTTAGATGACTTAGTGGTTTGGAAAGGACTGAGGTTCCTTTCATTGAGACGGTTGAGAACCGTGCTATATGCTTATGCTTGTGAGATTGCTTGATGATTGATATGAGATTGTGTGCCTTGCATAGGGCGTGACACCGAGGGTGTCAGTGGCGTAGGCCACGGAGCAGGGAAAGAACTGCAAAGCTCGACTTTGCCAGGTAAGTTCTTGGTCCCTTGGGGATGTTTCCCATTGCTTGTGCTCCACCATACTTCGAGGGAGTGATGGTTGCATTCATGATGCATGCATTGATGGTTGTTGCATTACTCATAATGATATGTATGCTTGTATCTATAATTGTATGTGTATGATACATGTTGTTAGATCTTCAGGTCAGTTAGATAGATATGGACCTCCCTAGGAGAAGAGCGCACCTCCTAGTTTGGTTTGCTCATGGTTGATGATGATTTCAGGGTGATGATGATCCCTTAAAACCAAGAGATGGGTGTATCTCGTCGCGGTTGAAGCCTATTCTCGGAGGTACCATATTCCTGCGTCCATGCGTAAGGTGTAGCTCCTGATGCGATGGCACGGGTGTGAGTTCCGGTCTCACACTGAGGTTTGGTGTTGATGAAATCCACCTTACATTAGATCTAGATGACTTGCTTGTATTGTTATGAGGGCTGGGAGGCCAGTATGTTTGTGATGCGTGGATGACGTGTGTCATGGAAAGTGAGCCAGGGTGGAGGAGATGCCTCCAGGGATGCTAAAGAGCAGAAGCAGGCAGAGTTTGATGGTCTTGTTTAGGGGAACTTGACTGTGGATGAGTATTTGGCAAAGTTTAATGAGTTGGCCAAATATGCTCACTTCAGGAGATCCTTACCTGATGCTGACATTCTTGCTGCTAAGTTCTAGAGGGGACTTAGGGAGAGCATAGAGGAGCGGGTTGCCGATAGTGGATCCCGTGACATGGATAGCTTGGTGAGACAGTGTCGCCAAGTTGAGGACATGCTTCGCAGACACCGAGACAGTCAGCCTACCCCCTTAGTCAGATAGGAGGGGAGAATGCCCAGCAGTTTTAGTCCACCCGGTAAGGGTAAGGGCAAAGATTTGAGAGTCTCTGCCTCGTCTGATAGATTCAAGAGAGGCTCTAGCCAGAGTGGCTCAGCTCGGAGGAGACCACTTCCTAAATTTCCAGCTTGTGGGAGGGAGCACTTCGGAGCATGTCCCTCAGGACAAATCATATGTTTCAGATGTGGCAAGCCAGGCCACATTTCTCGTGAGTGCCCACAGGCAGAGGGCTGTGCACAGGCTGCACCAGTTGAGATGATAGCACCCACAGCAGGCCGGGTGTACACTGTTGATGCCAGAGAAGCGGCCAGAGCTCCTGATTTGATCAGAGGTACTATTCTGATCGATGCTTGTGATGCGAGAATCTTGTTTGACTTTGGAGCTACGCATTCTTTCATACAGGATGTGATTGCAGATAGGCTGAAATTGCCTATGTTTAGTTTTTCTCCTCCGATGGAGGTTACCACCGCATCTAGTGAGAGGTGTCGGGTGAGCACGTGCTGTAAAGACGTGCAGTTTCAGTTTGATGGCAGAGAGTACACGATTGATTTGTACTGCCTAGCTATGCCTACCCTTGAGATCATTCTGGGTATGGATTGGTTGGCCAAGTATGGCGTGATGTTGAATTGTTGTCTGAAGAGGGTTGTTGTGCCTTCTGATGGAGCTGGTTCAAGTTCCACATCTTTCCTATCAGTCTTGCATGCTCGCAAGGCAATCATGGAAGGAGCTCAGGGTTATATCTTTTCTTGTGTGACAGAAGATAAGCCAAGTGTTGATCTGTCGTAGATCCCGGTGGTTAGTGAGTTTGTAGATGTGTTTCTTGAGGAGATTACTCAACTACCACCTGAGAGAGAGATTGAGTTCTCCATTGATATGGTTCCTGGTGTAGGACCGATATCTGTGGCACCTTATCGTATGGCTCCCCTGGAGTTGAGGGAGCTGGAGGTGCAGTTGGAGGACCTGCCGTCCAAGCAGTTTATCAGACCGAGTGTTTCGCCTTGGGGAGCACCAGTGATCTTCGTGAAGAAGAAGGATGACAGTATGAGGCTCTGTGTTGATTACAGGCAGCTGAATATGGTTACTATTAAGAATAAGTATCCTTTGCTTCGTATTGATGATCTGTTAGATCAGTTGAGGGGAGCCAGAGTTTTCTCTAAGATAGACCTGAGATCCAGATATCATCAGATTTGGATCAAGCCTGCAGATATACCAAAGACATCCTTCCGGTCTAGGTATGGCCACTTTGAGTATCAGGTCATCCCCTTTGGTCTGACGAATGCCCCAGCAGTGTTCATGGACTATATGAACAGGGTATTCATACCTTTCTTGGATCAGTTTGTGGTGGTGTTTATTGATGACATACTAATCTACTCCTAGACGGAGGCGGAGCATGCTGAGCATCTTAGGATTGTTCTTCAGACGTTGAGGAATGATCAGTTGTATGCCAAGTTGGCAAAGTGTGAGTTTTGGCTAACAGAGGTGAAATTCCTTGGCCATGTGATTTCTACAGCTGGGGTGTCAGTTGATCCCAGTAAGATAGAGGCAGTGATGTCTTGGGAGAGACCCAAGGACGTATCTGACATCCGGAGTTTTCTTGGATTGGCCGACTACTACCGAAGGTTTATTCAGGGGTTTTCACAGTTGGTGATACCTTTGACTCGCCTCACTCGGAAGGGGGTTCCGTTTGTTTGGACCCATGAGTGCGAGCTGTGTTTCCAGGAGTTGAAGAAACGTTTGACTACAGCTCCAGTGTTGACCCTTCCTGACCCTGAGGGAATCTTTGAGGTGTATTGTGATGCTTCCAAGCGGGGACTTGGATGTGTGCTGATGCGGGATAAGAAAGTTGTTGCCTATGCTTCTAGGCAACTGAAGCCTCATGAGGAGTCTTATCCTACGCATGATTTAGAGCTTGCAGCTGTGGTGTTTGCTCTAAAGATTTGGAGGCACTATCTGTATGGTGCTACGTTGGTGGTGTTCAGTGACCACAAGAGTCTCAAATATCTCTTTGATCAGAAAGAGTTGAATATGATACAGAGACGGTGGATGGAATTCCTTAAAGATTATGATTTTGAGCTGAGATACCATCCCGACAAGGCGAATGTTATTGCTGATGCCTTGAGCAGGAAGCATGTGAGTGTCGCCTGCATGATGATCTCTGATTGCAAGTTGATTGAGCAGTTCAGAGATATGCACCTGACCGTGGTAGAGGGTGCTCATGGTCTTGAGTTGAGAAAGACCAAGGTGGATAATGAGTTGATCCGAAGAATCCGAGAAGCCCAGAAGCAGGATGAGGCTGTGAGGACCATGATTGGGCAGCAGGATGTTTCCTGTTGAGAATATTTTCAAGCTTATGGTAGTGCTGTGACTTTGTTGAGTAAGAGGGTAATTATAGCCTTAAACACTTGACTGAATGAGTGACTAAACACAATTCTGTGAGGAATACTCAGGTTGCTCTCATTGATTGGCAATATTGAAAGTGCCATGGATAGCTTTGACTTGAATTGATCATACATAGCATGATGATTATAGGAATGTAGTTTGTGTTTGATTATTGATTCTTGTTAGTCTTGAATTCTTTCTGATTGCTGGGGACAACAACTTTCAAATCTGGGAATTGTTTGATGTGTTGCAAACACATCCTAGTTTTAGGTTAGTTTTAGGTTATATTTTAGTTAAATGATTAGGAAAATAAATTAGAATCAGTTAAGTTTATTACTTTATTGTTTTTAATTTAATTCAATGTCATTTGAGTGTTTTCAGGCCAAAAAGAGGAATTCAAAGCAAAGAAAAGAAGAAAACAAGGTTTCAAGTCCCACGCAGATCGCGCCAGAAGAGAAATAGAAGGCCTCAGTCTCGAAGGTCCCACGCTATCAGCGTGGGAAGCCACGCGGTCAACATGGAGGCCCGCGCCATCAGCGCCACTGCCACGCGATCAGCGCCATTAACACAAAGCCAGGGCATTCATCTCGAAGAACTCGCGCGGATCGGACCGGAGTCGTGTTATTAGCGCTACAGAAGACCAGGATTAGCCAAGTAACTCGAACAATCCACGCGATCAGCGTGGAGGCCCGCGCCACCAGCGCCATGCTTTCGAATGTCCCGGAAGGATCGCGCGGGAATCCGCGCGGGTCTTGCCGTGAAGATTCTGTTTCTTTATTTAAAAATATATGTTTAGTATTTCTGCACAGAATTAGGTTTTCTTACTGTAATTACATGATTCTATAAATATTAAGCCTCAAAACTGAGTCTAGGCATCCATGATATTTAGAAATTACTTTTGGGCAGCCATTATTCATCCATTCTTCATCCTCTAAACCTTTGGAATTCAAGAAGCAAGGCTAGGGTTTCTGCACAAATATGAATCATTCTACTGCTTTGTTGTTCTTGAGGCCTATGGCAGGCTAAACCTTGTATTGTGGGAAGGCCATGAACTGATGAGAATTCCTCTGTAATTTGACTGGTATTGAAATAATATGTTTTGATTGCTTTATTCTTTTTTGCTCTTAATTTTTACTCTTATTTGAATTTGATCACTTCAATTAAGTATTCAGAGTTAGGATTCGCAATGGGAACATTGGGGTTCTAATTTCTGACCTGTTAAGAATAACATTTGTTCATCACCTAGGAATAGGGATGCGTGAGTGCAGACTTTATAATCTGACCTTTTAAATGCTTAAACTGATAGATTTCACTAAGGAATTAGGTTTTCGATTCAGGTTAAAGGGTTAATTCACTAAGGGATTAGGGATTAACTAATCTAGAAAAGGCTTATTCTCTGAACAATCATAACAGGAACCCATATGATATATTCTCTAAATGCTTAGTTTGACAGAATCGCTAAGGGCTTAGGGTTCTCGATCGAATTAAAGGGTTAAATCGCTAGTTATCTATGGTTTACGAATTTAGGAGAGATTTATCATATGTGCACGTTAAATTAACAAACCAATCAAGTGAAAGAGGAAGACTCAAAGAGGATTGTGCCTGACCACAATTATTCTTCCATTGGTAAACTTCTCAATTTAATTTCTGTATTTCTTTAAATTCTGTCTTTTATTCAACAACCAATCCAATCACCAACAACTTTCTCAACATTCGGTACTCACTTACCTAATCTTTATTAACTTTCTCAACTTTCTCAACAACTATTGCTGTGAAATCACCCCAATCCCTGTGGAGAACGATACTCACTTACCTAATCTTTATTACTTGGAAACGATCGGTGCACATGCCGTACCTTTTTAAATCGCTAACACCAGTTCAGTATTCATCCAAGTGCCACTAAGATGTATCAGGACTTGAAGAGGAATTTTTGGTGGCCAGGGATGAAGAGAGACATAGCTGAGCACGTGGCTAAATGCCTGGTGTGTCAGAAGGTAAAGATTGAGCATCAGAGACCGTCTGGTCTGCTACAGCCTCTATAGATTCCTGAGTGGAAGTGGGACAGCATTTCCATGTATTTTGGTAGTGGGGTTACCGAGGACTCAAGGTGGATGTGATTCCATCTGGGTGATTGTGGATAGGCTGACCAAGTCTGCTCATTTCTTGCCTGTGAGGACTGACTACACTGCAGAGAAGTTGGCCCAACTGTATGTCAGGGAGATTGTGAGCCTGCATGGTGTCCCGGATAATATTGTTAGTGACAGAGATCCGAAGTTCACCTCTAGGTTCTGGGGTGCTCTTCAGGAAGCTTTTGGGATGCAGCTGAGGCTTAGCATAGCCTACCATCCTCACACAGATGGTCAGATAGAGAGGACCATCCAGACTCTGGAGGATATGTTGAGAGCTTGTGCCTTGGAGCAAGGTACTAGCTGGGATAGATACTTACCTCTGGTGGAGTTCTCTTATAACAACAGCTTTCATGCTAGTTTGGGCATGGCACCCTATGAGGCTTTGTATGGCCGGAGGTGCAGGACTCCAGTTTGTTGGACAGAGGTAGGGTAGAGACAGCTTTTTGGACCTGAGATGGTTCAGGAGACTTCTGAGTAGATCCGGTTGATCAGGGACAAGTTGATGAGAGCTCAGAGTCGTCAGAAGAGTTATTATGATCATAAGCACAGGCCGCTGCAGTTTGATGAGGGTGATCATGTGTTTCTGAGGTCGTCTCTGATCACAGGTGTAGAACGGGCTTTGGGTGTGAGGAAGCTGAGTCCTAGGTTCATTGGTCCCTATCAGATTCTTCAAAGAGTAGGGCCAGTGGCTTATAGGCTAGCTTTACCTCCCCATTTGTCAGGGCTACATGATGTTTTCCACATGTCCCAGTTGAGGAAGTATGTATCAGATCCTTCGCATGTGGTGGAGCCTGACACTATTCAGATTAGAGAGAATCTGACTAGTCTTACACGACCTATGCGGATTCTGGATCGAATGGAGAAACGGATCCGGAGCAAGACCATTTCCATAGTCAAGGTGCAATGGGAAGAGAGGACACCTGAGGAGGCCACTTGGGAGCGGGAGCAGGAGTTGTTGCAGCTTTATCCCGAGTTGTTTAACAGGTATGGATCTGTATTTTACGGACAAAATTCCTAAAAAGGGGGTTGAATATAATAACCCTGAGTCCTGGCACGGATGACGCAAGTTCGGCCCGGATAGCTTTGGTTGTTTGTAGAAACCAGTTGCAGGGATGCCGTGCGATCGGTACTAGTGTGGCGCGATCAGCGCCATGCCCACTAGCAACTGGCGCGAGTGGCGCCAGGTCCACACTATCAGCGTCATTGTTACTGGATATTGGCACGAGTGGCGCCACAGTTTTGGGGTTTGATGTTGTTGGCGCGAGAGTGGCGCGGATGGCGCCAGTAGTGTCACGGATGGCGCCATGGGCTCTGGATGTTGGCACGATCGGCGCGGCATGTCGGTCAGGCCCAGTATAAAAGGGGCATTTTACGAATTTTCGGCCATTTCCTTTCTTCTTCTTCCTCCAGTGCCCAGACCTCCATTGGAGAGTTTTCGAAGCTCCATGAACCTTGTTTTATGACCCAAATCACTTCCTTTAAACACCCAACTAGTGAGAAACCTCTAGTGAGCTTGAATCCTTCATCAAAATCCCTAGAAAATCCCAAATCAGAGAATCCCTTTCTCAAGGGAAGTTCGTAGAACTCGAGTTCGGCGAGGAACGACGGCGATTCGTGGACTCCCGAGCTTGGGGGAGTCGTCCTTGGGCCTTCCTTGTCGTCATTGAGGTAAGAAACTCGAGATTGACCGGTTGATTTGTGAGTTGGGTGAATAGTGACCCACTTGTGATAGAGCTAGTATTAGCCTTGGGTCCTTTAGAAACATATGTTTAGAATGTTGTGAGGATGAAGGATTAGCTCTCAAATGTTAATTTGGTGGACCTTGATGCTTGGCTCTATGTAATGCATGTATAATTGGAATGCTGAGTTGCTTGGCTATGTTGTGACATGCAAGAGCCTTGGTTTATGGTTTTGATGTGCCTGAGAGGCCATATGAATGGTGTCTTGTGTATAATGGAAAACCGTTCAAGCTAGTTTGGGAATTCTTGAGTTGGGCCTATATAGAGCTTGGAGCTCTTTGTGTTGGCTTTTACTGAGTCTTGTGAAGACTCTAGTGCTTTGGCTAGGCCAAGCTAGACCACAGAGGGTCTATATGTGTTAAATGATTTGATGGACTCTGATATACCTTAAGTTAGATGACTTAGTGGTTTTGGAAAGGACTGAGGTTCCTTTCATTGAGACGGTTGAGAACCGTGCTATATGCTTATGCTTGTGTGATTGCTTGATGATTGATATGAGATTGTGTGCCTTGTATAGGGCGTGACACCGAGGGTGTCAGTGACGTAGGCCACGAAGCAGGGAAAGAACTGTAGAGCTCGGCTTTGCCAGGTAAGTTCTTGGTCCCTTGGGGATGTTTCCCATTGCTTGTGCTCCACCATACTCTGAGGGAGTGATAGTTGCATTCATGATGCATGCATTGATGGTTGTTGCATTACTCATAATGATATGTATGCTTGTATCTATGCTTGTATGTGTATGATACCTATTGTTAGATCTTCTGGCCAGTTAGATAGATATGGACCTCCCTAGGAGAAGAGCGCACCTCCTAGTTTGGTTTGCTCATGGTTGATGATGATCCTAGGGTGATGATGATCCCTTAAAACCAAGAGATAGGTGTGTCCCGTCACAGTTGAAGCCTATTGATCGCGGTCGTACGCAACCAAATTAATTTGATTTAAATGTAGTACTAGGAAAGTGACTCCTAGGTCGTCTCTCAAGGATCAATTGTCAATGTTTAAGGGATTGAAAACGTGTTGGGGGGTTTTTGAAGGAATTTGGCAGAATATATAAAATAAAACAAAATGCGAAAACTAAATTAAACAGAATTAACAATTAAAGTTGCAGTGATTAAAAACTAGTCAGACCCTTAGAACAGATTGCGCCTCTAATTTCCTTGATTCACGAAAGATAATTTGTTCTACTTAATTCTCATCAGTCCAGATTAATCAACTAAGCGAAGATTAATCTAAAACGTCATTACACGAATTAAGCAAACGTGA
>PYAF01005011.1:833141-843319 GCA_007407185.1 Glycine tomentella
TGTTCTATTTTGAAATATTGCATGTGTTATGCTTTTGCTATGATGTTGAAATTGGGTATGAATATTAGTATACAAATAAACCATACATAATTAATCAAGAAAATCGATCCAATCGCTTCCGCCTTGTTTTAAACTGTGGTTTTATGCGTGATTCTGATATTATTAATGATAATACACCGGGTGCACACGGGGTGTTACACAAGGTATGATTAATCCCTTTATGGGTTGATATGTAATGACAAGCTACTGATTTTTTTTTATTCTATTCCTTTATAGTTCATAGAATAAATTGATTAAATACTTCATAGAATAATTGTTCCAGTCCTTTATACTTCCTTAAGTTTCTTCCAAGAGTAGATTGGAAACCATTTCTGCCTTCTGAGATTCATAAAAAACCAGTGCATATCTATTTGGATTTTATGGACTCATTTTGGTTTGACACCAAATGGAGGATAATTGGGAAAGAATATTGACCAAATATATTGTTGGACTTTTACTCACCAATTTCATTTGCCAAATAGTCCTACTGGTAAGCAAATAGCAAAAAAAGTTTTGAATTAGTGAATCGCTGTATTGCCAGATTCCTTTATTTAAGCTAAAACAATATTTATCAAATTTTGGTTCTGATGAATTGATCAATAAAACCACAACAATTTATATGTTCATGGCAGGCAGCCTATGAATTTTTTAGGCTATTGTCTTTGATATCGTTAGGTAAACAGTAAGTAAGAATCAAGAATATTAACATTATATGTTGCCAATTCCAATTTTATGAGACGTGACATTATCAATAAACCTTCATTGTTGAAACCTCTCATTCCTTAAATTTCATGATCTGGCAGGTTAATGGTGATGAGAAAGCAGATGAGATAGAAGCATTTTTTGCCAGTCGCTTGAACCATTCCAAACTTTTGAATTTGAAGTTAAGCATTAAGAAGATCCGTATCAAAGAAAGAAGGATTCAAAGTGTAAGGCAAGAGAACTCTCTGCAAGACCTAATAAAAAAAAACTTAGTTGTTCATTTTTATTTTAAATTTAAAGATGTTTCAACTTCCTTTTGTATCCAGGTTGTAGCACCTTTCTTAGTTCAGAGAGTCTGAAGAGATAATTCCCATGAAACAAATGAAAATGGACTAGGTTCTGTATATTCCTGGGAGGACCGGTATTCACCTCAATTTGTCTATTTGGCTATTCTTGGAGGTTTCTTTGAAATATTGCTTCATGATAATCTCTGATCATCTTTGTATATATTTTTGTCTTCAACAGAGAAATCCAAGTAGATAGATTAAAGTCTCAAATATTTATCTTAAGTTTCATCCAAAGAAGGTATTGCTCTCTCTTTGCCCTTCCCCTCTCAGATTGTATGAATAATGCACTATCATTGAAGATGTTTGATTTGTTAAAAGTTCTAATTTAATAGATTTACTTTGAAAAGTTATCTATCTTTCTTAGAAAGAACATTGTCTTAATCTATCAAACTTGGAACTTTCTTCTTCCCTTCCTGGCTAATATTTTTGTTTTGTTGACAAAGGATCCCAAACTTGAGATTCATGGATGATCCCAAACACATCCTTGTCCCTTGCAACAATTATATTTTTCTTAAATTTACTTGTCAAGTGATGAGTGATGAAGGAATTTGAGTTGTGCCTGTTAGCCTTGACCAAATCAGTTCATGAAGGAAAGCTACTCAACATTTTCTTCTTTACTAGACAAAATGTCTTCATAAGAATTTAATTATAACAAACTTCTAGCATTTCTGCCTTGACAAGATTAAGTGATTTGTATGTTTGTAATTCTTATTTTATTTATGTTTTGATCATAGAAGATGAATATGTTAAGTGGTTGTTTTATTTTTTTTCTTTAATACTTGCAAATTATGAATGTTATAATTGAAAGAATAGTTTATATGAAAGTTGTTATTTTGTTCCATTAATAGAACATGCATTTAATTAAATGTGGTATATATATTATTAATATTATTCAGTTTGTGTGTTTCAATTAGTAATTATGATATTTTAATTTTGAACAAAAAAAAATTAGGAAAATCGTAAAATAAAGCAATTAAAAAAAATAATAAATCTAAGACGATTATAAGATACAACCGTCTTAGAATGATTATATATAAAAAAAATAAAAACATTAAATCAAAGACGGTTGGTGGATAAACTCGTCTTTGAAATCTAACATTCCAAGACGGTTCTGTATATAACCGTCTTAGTAGGCCTGTGCAATAAATCAAAGACGATTATTGGTTAAACCCGTCTTTGAAATCTAACATTCTAAGACGGTTCTATATATAACCGTCTTAGTAGGCTTGTGCAATAAATCAAAGACGGTTGTTGGATAAACCCGTCTTAGAAAGCCATCATTCTAATACGGTTATGTGAATAACCATCTTAGAAGGCCTAAAAGAAAAAAAAATCATCAAATCTAAGACGGTTATTTGTACAACTGTCTTAGAAAGCGACCATTCTAAGACGGTTCATACATATAACTTTCTTAAATTTGATGAATTTTTTTTAATCTTCTAAGACGGTTCTTCGATACAATCGACTTAGAATCGCAAATACCAAGACGGTCTCATAACCGACTTCGAAAATCAAACTTTCAAAGTCGTTTGCAACAAAGACGGGTGGAGAACCGTCTTTGAATGACCTTTAGAACCGACTTAGAAGGGCTTGCTTGTAGTAGTGAGGGATCAACTAGATTAATTCATGTTTGATTTCATTCATTTTCAGCTGATTTTAATGGGGTTCATAACAATGACATTGTTCCTGAGAACTGAGATGAACCGAGATATAGAAACTGATGGTGGGATCTATATGGGAGCATTGTTCTTCCTACTAATTGTGATTATGTATAATGGATACTCCGAATTATCCATGTCCATCACCAAAATCCCAGTTTTCTATAAGCAAAGGGACCTTCTCTTTTTTCCTTGTTGGGCATACTCTTTGCCTACATGGATCCTTAATTTGAGGATGGCTAATCTCATTGGCTTTAATCTTGAAACTAAACCTGAAAGCAGAGAAATGGTATTTTTCTTCGTCTCAATTGTACTCTTAAGGTAGCATAGAGATTTTTGTTTTGTTAATCTTACTATTTGCTTGTTTCCTTTTTGTTTGTCCCCAGCTATCAAGGTCATCACTTCTTATTGAACTGGTAACCCATTCTGCTTAATTTTTTAAAATGTTTCTTATTTGCATTCATTGCTTCTATAATTTTTCACCATTCCTCTAGAATTATAATGTAGCAGACAAAAGAACACATCCATTGAATGAATACTAAAAGACATAGTTATGGAAGTTTCAACAGCTTAAGCTATTAGTTGAAGGCTTATATTAGTTTTTTATCTGCTACATTATAATTTTCACTTATTTAATCAATATTGAAGAGTATTTAAGATTGTTAATCAATATTGCTATAGTAATGATGCCATGTATCGAATCATATGTTATTTACTCTATTGTTATAAGCAAGGCTTTTTAAAATATGGGTCATGTTTTCTCATGTATCCATCTCCATTCCCCTTTAGGCTTAAGAGACCATGGCCTCGAGAACTGCCTTCACTCCATGGTATGCTTCTTACCACACGTGAACTTAATAGTTCTTCATCCGTGAAACATTCCTCATTATTTTAGGATGATCATGTGTTTTATTTTTATTCTTAAAATTTATTTTGTAAAATAATTTTTAAAATGAGATAAAAAAAGTAAGTTGAGAAAAAAATAATAACCTTTTTGGATCAGTGCTTTTCTCCTTTGGAAAGTTTAAGCTAATATATTCATTCTTCATTTCCTTTTGCAGATAATTATTTTTAATTTTTTTACCAAAAGCATTTAATTTAGAAAGAGCTTTTAAGTTAAAAAAATGAAAACTGACAGACAACAACTTCTACCTTTCTATAAGTTCATATATTTAGTTTTAATTTAAAAGTAGCTTTATGGAATTTGGATTTGCCATCCATGTCCTGATTTTTGGAGCCTGCAAAAGGGATGGTTGGAGCCTTTCTTGGGCATCTTCTATTAGGGTGGATGGCCCTCTGTTCTTCAAATTTTTGTGTGACCTGGGATTTGTTGCTTATTGGGTCTGCCTCTTATGTCTTTTTTGCCTTTTTTAATTGCCTCAAGTTGCTTTAGTAAGCAACCATAACCTATGGGTCCTTTTGTTTTTTGTTTGCTAAATTATCACAGTTGAATGAAATTTTTGTTTTCTGAATCAAAAGGCATTGGATTTGTGCACCATTCAATGGTCTGATTGCTTCCATATACTATCATTTCAGATATATTCTGTTGGCTTCTCAAGTCCAGTACCAATACAAGCTCAAACATGGCATGTTGCACTACAAGGTACATACATCATCACAATGCTCTGGAAAAACATTAGGCTACTGCATATAGAGAGTAATTCTAATAACTAACACTTACGCATCCCTCTTGGGCCTATTGTACTGGACTTCCTTATTTTATTTCTGCTTGCTTTCTCACTTCCAATATCTCTCTTGCTTAAATGAAGTAGACATTTCCAATGTGCTACTTATGATTTTATTCTTTTCATTGATACTTGCTAAAGCTTGGTATAGGACTGTTTGATTGACCTTGACACGCCTGAAGCAAATTATTTTGTTACTGTGAAGAAGCACCATATAAAGTAGTAATATATATAGACAATAAGCTAGAAGTGAGAACAAAATGCAGGCATTATATACATTTAGACAATAAGCTTATTAATAAAAGAGATGGGCATAGGGTACTTTAAAGCCAGCATATATATCTTTCTAAATCCCTGTCTGCCAATAGAGATTATTGTGCTACTTTAAATTATTTAATATTTTTAGCCTTTTTTTTCTTCCTAAAGCAAACCATAGTTAAGACACTTGATCTCTTGTTTTCTTTTAGCCTTTTTTTTCTTTCCTCTTTTTCAATTTATTTCATTCTAATTCAATATGATATTTTGATCTATTTATTGTAATGGTCTCTAGATACCATTTTTAAATATTTCAAATTTAGAGTGCTTCTCTTTAATTTTATTTAATAATTTGTCTTAAAAGTTTATTGTTTTTTTCTGTTCGTATTGTCCTTATACTAAGAATAAATGAACTTTATTTTACTTACATATTTTTCTGTTCATAAATCATTTTGCTTCATTCTCTCTTTATTCTCTTATTTCAGGATATAAAAATAGCAACTTGCCATGCAAACCCACTACATATTTTAATTCAATTTTAGTGGAATTCTTTTGCTGTTCCAATTTATTGTAGTCATACTCTTTTTTTTTTTTTGTTAAAGTTGCTATTGCACTAATTCAATTTCTAATGCAGGAATTGATTACTTAATTATCTGTTGCAGCTTATGATCACTCCATTCCATCTCATCTTGTTTTTCTGGAAAGAAAGGTAAGAAATTCTGTTGCAGTTGTATTGCATGTACTTGTCAGTGTGCAGCTAACAAAATTGCAAAAAGGTTTAGGAAGCGGAAATAATTAATAAATAAGCCTAGAAAATGGTAATAAAAAAGAGTCTAGGATGGTGTTGAACTCGTGATCTGATTGATAATATCGACAACCTTAAAAACATGAATAATTAATACCAAGAAGAAAAGAAAAAGAAAAAGAGTTGAATTAAGTTCCCCTTAAGAGTATCTCTTTATATAATTTTATATTAATTGATTATGCATCATACAATTTATATATATATATATATATATATATATATATTCATAAACATTCCCTTTAGAGAATCTCTTTATATATTGATATTCTTTAGACTAATTTAGTGACTACTAGGACATTTCCTTGGATATTTATTAGTTGAATGGCTAAAATTTGTAATATGTTTGGTTAATTTAATACTACATTATTCATTTGTTCCATAAAGAGAAAAAAATGTTGCCAGGTATAAAAATAATAAACCAGAAAATGATTGATTTATTTTATAGCTAAAAATACCTCTATATAACAATAATTAATTACTCTCACATGTGGAAGATGTTTTTAGAATTATATATTTTCTCTCTCTTTTTCTGCCTTTTATCTTTCCATAATGTGAAACAAATTGGCACCACGTGAACATAGTCTCATATATAATTAGATTCTGTCCCCTATTTTCTCTAGGCTTATTTTGTCCCCTATTTTTTCATCACCTACACACATTTCTCTGTTGCTTTTTCCACCTATGTGTCTGGGTTTTTATGTCAAAAAACAAAAAAGAAAGTACTCTTAGTCTCATGCATTATAAGAATATCTTCTGTAAGGGTCATTATAAAAAATTATGATTTAGTTTAAATGGGCACAATGATTTCTTTGTGATAGTATACCTCGAGAAAATGATATTTAATCAAAGTATGATGGTAAGTCATTAGTCCAAATTCTATCTATCCATAATACACATGAAAGAAGATTAAAAAAATGGTTTGCATGACTATCAAGAGAAATAGATCAGTCCCTAAACTATATATGTGGTAAAGTATATATAATTATACTTTTGGATTTTAACATCATGTAAATATTCTATAACTATGGTTACTCACTGAAATTCACTGGATATTAAGGATAAAATTTAGTGGATATTAAGGATTTTAACCTCATGTAAATTTTTTTCTTTGTTGACTTTTTTGGTTCACACTGCAGCTGCTATTTTTCTGGTGATTGTGCATAGTGTTGTTAATTAAAAGAATAAGATGAAAAAATATATGAATAGTTGAGTTATTTTATTTGTATTGATGATACAGAATTGCAGCGATTCATTTGTGCATGGTAAGATTCAAAGTCATTCGAGATGCATCTTATGATATGATTATGAATCAATAGCAAGCTGAATCGCATGGAATCATGGATAGTAAGATTCTAATGACTATGATATTCGAGGTTGACTGTGAAAAATATAAGGATTGCTTGCTGTTGCTTGTTGTAACCACGAGAAGGAGCAGTAGTCTTGGGTTTGGTAGCATGTTGCCTAAAAAATTGCCCTTTTAAGTTTAATGGCTGTGACAGTTTTCTCTTGGAACCTTGTTCCCTATGGCATACTTAAGAGTAAGGAATGGGGGAGGCAGGTCAGAGTTGCGTGAGGTAGAAAGGATTGGATGGTTTGGGATATTCTGTTCTGTTGCAGAATCTTCATTCTTACCCTCTTGTTTTCTTTTGCATTTTAGTTTTGACCACTACTTGCTAGGACCTTGGTCTCTTTGTTTTCTATCCTAATTTTCTGTTACTATAAGTTTGGGCCAATGAGTTTTTGTTTCTTTGGTTGTCAATGTGTGTGACACATAGCCAAAAAAAAAAAAACATAGCCAAAATGTTGCTAGCCTGTATTTTCATCTCACTACATATGTTGTAAGCCAATTTGGTTTGCATGTCTTTTGTCAGTGTTATGAATGAATAATGAGTTATGCAAGGCCTAACTTTTAGCTTTGTGTGTGTGTTTTAAATTTTTTATTGGTTTGTTCTTTTCTTGTACATTTTTTTAGAGGCGTTCTATTATTGTACTTGTTTATGTGCATCTTGGAATTCTGGATATCTTCTCTATGGTTCACCATATTTCAGTTTTGAATTTGTTTGTGAATTGGAGTGGCTCAATTTCATTTGCAAAAAGTGTTGTGGTTATTTGAATTCTCTGTTTTTTCATTGGCTTAATTTGCCCCCTCCTTTTTGCTACTTTTGCTTTAATGTTTATCCTTTTTATTTATTTTTTTACTTTACTGTGTTTTCTGGTGTCAACCCTTTTGTTTTTTAAATCTTTTGCTTGGTGGCTTTTCATTTTTGATTTCTTTGGGTTGTTTTGCATTCTAGAGGAAAAAATATCTCATATGGTGTGATTTTAACTACAGGATGTCTCTCAAGATCTATCTGGGGAGTGGAGCTTAATTTGATTATTGGTATTAAGGAATAAGATCTCATTCAACGCACTAAACAATAGGGATTTTGCAAATGCTAAATTTTGGCAGGTCCAAAAGTCAATCAAGGGCAGCCATAGCTACAACAATGGGAGGTATGATTCTGTCTACTAAATTTGATCATGAATGGTAGTATGACCAGCTTTCTTATTTTTTTTTCCCTTGAATGAATCTTGGTTGCTTGAAGTATTAATCAATTTGAAAATGGGATTGGAAAGCTTTACCTTTTGTAACACTTGACTATAGGATAGACTGGGTGTAGGTATATGAATTGACACATAAGGTGTTTCTGAATTTATAATTGTCAATGTCCTATAATTTTTTTTATAACTGTGGGTGCATGTGATGTGTGTGTATGACAAAGAAGTGTCATTTTTTTTATAACATAATTTTGGAAGAGGGAATAGTTTTAAATGGATTATATTCATTCATCTAAATGATGTTATTTTTTAATTTAAAGTAAAAACAAGATAAAATGTGGAATGCTAAGATATAACCATAAAATTGTTAGTCACCTTTTTTCTAAATAATGAATACATATAAATAGAGTTTCTATGTAGAGGAATTTTTTTTACATATATGGAATTTATTGTTTTATTATTATTTATTATTATAATTGTAAACTTTTAAGATGGTTTTTGCAAAAAAAACAGTCTTAGAATCCTCTATTTTTTAATTTTAAAAAAAGACATTATAAGACGGTTATCTGAAAAACCGTCTTAAAATTGTTATTTTTTATTTTAAAAAGGGCATTCTAAGACAGTTATAGGATAACAACCGTCTTAGAATGTGACATTCTAAGACGGTTGTTATCCTATAACTGTAACGCCTCCTTTTACTCTCTCGTGTTCGATTGATTTTAGATGAAATCGTGTTTCCACTTTATATTAAAATTATCTTAGTTATAAATTTCATGAAATTTTTTTTCTTGCTTTGATTTTACAATTCATGCGTAACATAAACGATTCTTCCTCACCACAATTTATTTATAATAAGAATACAGTCCATCAATACAGTCCAAAATATAGTTCATCATACAGTCCCAAATACATGCCAACACAAAATACAACTGATCTAATTCGAGTACAACTTATCAAAATATCTTCATCATCACACCTTCTTCAGTATCATCTATAGCTTATGCTTTCCTGTTTCTCTGCTCGCCCAAATAAATTGGGGTCATCACAGGTGTCAACTACAGACACAAAATAAGGTAAGTTTATGACAAACATAATTTGAATCATATATAAAAGAATATATACTCACATGGTCATACTATCATTCATAAAATAAAAGACAGGTATGATCCACACCTTATTCAAATCACATCATCTACACAACACACAGATATACAACATACTCATCAAGTAATGCATGCTCTTCTTCTAGGCAAAATATAAAGTAGCACGATCTTACGCCCCTGCCAGGCGAAATATAAAATAACACTGAAACGACCGCTTCTACTTCACTTTATTTCGTATTTATTTTATAAAATTACGGGTTTTTTTTTTCGAAAAAAACAAAACAGAAAGAATAAAGATCCAAATAACTTCATTGTTGATTTTAAAAAAAACGATTTTTAAAAAACGATCATATAAAAAAAATTTAACGCGTCATCTAAATAACGTAGTTTTAAGTCATTCACACATACTTGTCATACAAACCATTATTACCAGTTTATAGTTTGATGCTTAAACAGTCCAAACAGTCCATACAGTCCATACAGTCCATAATACAGAGCACAGTAGAGAACATGAAAACAGAGAATTATCACAACAGTCTTCACCAAATCTTCTTGTACAACATCCATTTCATTGTTCCTCTGCTCGCCCAAATAATTGGGGTCATCACAGGTGTCAACCACAAGACACAAAATAGGGTAAGTCATGATAAACAAAATTTAAATACCAACAAAATATTAGATACAGAAAATTAGATTTACGTACTAATCACATAAAATACAGAAGACATAATATAATCGTTAGTACTATTTTTTTTCACCCATAAATTAAATCATTTCTTTTCCACTCACAACACATAAAAAAAATGCATGCTCATCTTTATTATATGATGCATGACTGAGATCTCAACAACATCTAAATAATTGTGGCCACTGTCAGATAACCCCACCCTCACCTTAGTGGAACGAACTTATCCATCCGGTCAGGGTAGCTCAGTGGCGCGTAGGATTATCACTCCCATCCATGTGATCATCATGGTGGTGTGGTCCTCACTGCGTCTACCCCCTAGTTATATGGACTCAGTTTAGTTATCTGACACTCCTCTTTA
>PYAF01005011.1:856305-878183 GCA_007407185.1 Glycine tomentella
GAGTTCAATCATGGCAAGAAAATGACATATATTAAATATGATGAATATATATGGAAATAATTCAAGTGAAAAGAGAATATATGGAAATACTTTAAGACTACTTTTATTATTGGAGGTTTGCTTTTCATTACAATCAAAATTCCTATTTCTCCCTCTTTTGTCGTAAGCAAAAATGGGTTTGAAGATAGAAGGATTGAAGAACATCATCGTCAATCTTGAGATGGCGTTAGTGATGAAGGTTGAGAAGGTGCTGGTGGTATTAGAGCAAAGGGTGGCAGTGAAGGAGCAAGAGATGCAAGTATAGATGGTGGTTGAGGTACAGGTTCAGGTGCAACAACAACTCTAAGCATAGATGCTTGAGCTTGTTGAATGTTTTGTAAAAAGACAACATCATGGTTGGAGAATTAGGCTGTAATGCATTCAACATGGAGAGCCTAAATTACTCATTCTCTAGGAACTGGCATTTGGCAAAAGACTCCATGTCTTGGACTTGATCACGAGTGATGGTGTTGGGTTGTGCATAGTTAAGAGGAGTGGGCCGTAACTTGTTGAATAAATGATAACAACATCATGGTCGCACTTATCTTAAGAAGTGGCCTTATTTGAAGTTGTAGACTGCTTTGACGCAAGATCCTGAATATGTGGTGAAACTTCGTCAGCAAAAGCTGCACTGGACACTTCACCAGTCTCGTCTATGACACTAGTGGTTGTAAGATCAATGGTGATCCTATGTACAATTGGGTTGTCCACAGCTTTAGCAGATGCTTCAGCTTGGATGAAGGCAGCAAGCTTTTTCTAAGCAACAACAACATCTTCTTTTTCAACCCTTTTCTTCTGTTGAGCTTCCTGGAGTTGAGTTACATGAACTATCATCAAGGCTTCTGTCATCTTTTTCATGTTGTAAGTCCCCTAATACTGAATGGTTGGAAGCTTGAGAAGATGTTGTGTGAAGGAGTAGTTATCATCATCTTTGGTAACGCAGACACAGGCGTTACTTCCTAACAGGATGTAACACCTTAAAAAAGTCGCAGTGCATAGCAATGTCACTTCCACCATAGCCAAAATTGGAGGCTTTTTGAGAGTCCATCCACACAATTTGATTCCAGAAGGTCCAAACATCAACGCTTGGAGTGTATATAAGTTGCTTACCATTAAATAACAAACTCCACTTTTAGAAGAAGTTCACAATCTCCACCTTCATCTTCCTGGTAGGCATATTTTCTTTGTAATACAACTCAAATCCTTTTTTCATTGCAGCATCCTACACTGGTATCTGCGGACAAACTCTATCAGCAACAGTGTTGCCTATGAGATTGCAGACCAAGAGGGTACACCATGGCTTGATCATGCAAGTACATTTGTTCATGTAACTTGCCAAGGGATAAGCGATCTTCTTGTGAGAGGTTTATATTAGCTTGAAGATTGTGATCAAATAGTTCCTAAGATATGCGACCTTGAGACCTCCTTTTGTCCTTCAGCTTCTACATATTGTGCCAAGCTCAAGAGGGGGTCACTTTAGTGGAAGGTCGAATTGGTTGTTGAGTTCAAGGTGCTAGCCAATGGGGAGGCATCTAAACAACAGTTGGTTGCACTGAAGGAGTCCATTGTGGAGGCGAAAGATGAACTATGGCATCTGATGATAATCATATCGCGTCTAGGTAGGAGCTTGAATAGATATGATTTCCCTAACCACAGGTTCAAAAAAAATTACTTCATAGAAGGGGGTTGCAGGCGTAGGATTACCGTTAATGAAGGCCAGAGAAAACCTCTAAGCATCAATTAATGGTTCCCTTTAAGTTGTCATTCTGAATCTATCTAGATGTAGAGGAAATGGCAATGGATGTGGTTGAGTGGACGATGCATGCTTGTAGAAGAGCAAGATAGAAGTGTCATCAGTGGACTCACTATATAATGAGGAAAAGGCTAGATCTTCCTTGTTTCTAGTGAAGGAATCAACCGATTCTTTATCACCAATATTTGGGTTAGCCTTGGTCGCCCTCATCTTTATGCGTCGTGGAATGGCAGAGGGGATGATAGATGCCAGGGGTTCAATGACTAGTTGGGCTTTCTTGGTCTTCTTTGGAGCAACGACAATTGGAGTAACAACTTTCCTCTTTTGTAGGGCCACTCGCACCAACCAACCCTTCATCATATTAATCAGTCTCACATAGGTCTTTTAACCTTTGTTCTACTGAGGTCACTATTGGTGGACGAGTTGGAGAGGACCTAGCAGACTCATTCCTTCTTTTAGTCCCATGCTCCTTGGCCAAAAGCTCGTCTTCTTCTTCATCTCTTGGTGACTGTTTTTTGGTCTTCTTCTTCTACTGCTCAACCATGATCTTCTATATTTTTCTTGAAATGCCAAAGTTGTTCAGACCTAGGTCTTCATCAACAATGAACTTCACTAGCCTTTTCTGTTTTCTTTTATTGATGGTGTCCATGTCCATTTTTGGAGCCTATTTTAAACTTTGTTCTAAAGTCACCTTCATAGCTTCCAGCTTAGCCTTTCTAAACTTTTGTTGTTTAGCAACCTCTAAACCTTTGGCTGTCAGGGTGTGCTTCGAATCCTCATTCATCTTGTTGAGCACATGATATACTCTTTGATCTCACAAGAGCTTGTTGATGAGGACTGCATAGTAGATGTCATCAAGACAACCTAAGCCCTTGAGGTTCTTTGGCATGTTGATGTAAATTGTGAGTGGAAGATCAAATGGAAGGATCACCATCGAGTGAAATAGCATGTACTTGTGAAAATCAGAGAAGGTTGTTTTTCAACCTGCATTGTGGAGCACATGCTTGTTCAAAATGTTGGTCCATATTTTCGCCTTCTCACACATCAGGTTGTACATTATTGTCCTATGGTCACCAACCTTATCAACATTGTCTTTGTAGAGGGCTCTAGTGACATGGTAGTCATAATTTTTCTCCCAACCCTCCTAGTAAGTACTTCCCTCACATAGACATCATGTGACCTTAGCAATAGTGTCGCAAGATAGTACTACCTTCACTATTAAGACTTTGGAGGCAATAGTCTTCTTGTTTACGAACTCAGCATGTCTCCAAAAGGTTCTTACCAGTTTAGGGAAGATGGTTTTTGGTTCATTGAAGAAGTGTCTAGAACCACAGAATAGTAGGGTTTTGTTCAACTTTAGACCCACTTTTTCGAGTTCTTAGATATCAAAAAAATGTTCTACATGAATAGATGACTCATATTCTGTGTGAATGAGGGTGATTTTCATGGTTGGGATTGTCTAAGTAATAGGGGTGTTTGCAGAGAAACTGTAATGCTAAGAGTTTCAACGTAATAAGGTTTTATAGTGGGATTTTTGGATTTTTCAAAAACAATCATTAGGCCTGCTTCCCTAAACTGACTCAGCATGAAGCATTACAATGTTTTGCTATGAAAATGTTGTGTTTCACATATAAGAATAAAATGCACGACATGTCGTTCATATATTGAACATTATGAGTGTGTGTTAAGGTCTTGTGGACGATATATCCTTAGATGCAATAGTGGAAAACATATAAAGATTAAGTCAATCATTGACAGAGATCATCCCAAGTTGATTTCTTAATAAATCAACCTTTCTTCAATTAATGGTTTTGTAAAAATATCAAAAAGCTTATGATCAGTGGGTACAAACTATAAATCCAATGTTCCATTTTGAACATGATATCTTATAAAATTATGTTTAATATTTATATGGTTTGCTCTATTGTCACAAAAGATGGGGATTTTACTCTCATAGACACTATAGTCTTTACGCAAGTTCTTTATCCAGAGAAGTTGAGCGCAACAGCTTGCTGTTCACATATATTATGCTTCAGCAGTGGACAATGCAGTTGAGCCTGCTTCTTGCATATCCAAGTTACTAAGTTGCCACCTATAAAGTGACAACTTCCACTTGTGCTTTTTCCTCATTCAATTTTGCAAGAAAAATGAACTTAGTTTTTGTACCAAGCTCTAGGATCTTGTTTAAGTCCATATAAAGCTTTATTGAGTTTAAAGACATGTTGAGGAAAAGTTTCACTTTCAAATCCAAGAGGTCGTTGAATATAAAATTCTTCTTGGATTCACTACTAGAAAACATGCATTTTACGTCGGTCAGTAACATCTATTTTACTAAAACTGATGTTAACAAAAGCGTGGTGACATTTTTGTAAATAAAGTTCTGTTGTTAACATTGATTTCAGTAAAAATCGATGTTGTCAGTGGCAAGTTAATAAACCCGATGATATTTTCTTCATGTCTTTTTTTTGTTCATTTTCCTCTCGTTTTCCCTTCAAATCTTCCAAACCATCATCTTCTTCTTTTAATCCTTCTCAATTTGAAAATTTATTTAATCAAATCTAATTGAAAATTTTTCAAAGAAGTATCTTTTGAAGATATTATTCATGATCTGGATGACTGGAAGATTCCCAGGATTTCAAAAAATCAACTTTATAAACCATATTTTCTTTCCAGAAGGGTTCTTGGCTGTCTTTACAGGTAAAAACTCTAGTGAGGAAGGTATCCTTATACCATCTAAAGTCAGCTAAAGTTTTACACCTTAGATTGGAAAGGAGTTAACCAGATATATCCTTCCAAAGACTTGAATCTCCTATGAAATGTTGAACAATGGCAAAGACTAATTGATTGGTGAAGTCAGGGATTGGTTTACCATCTTGGGTTAAGACAGTGCCATCATTTTCAATTTTGACAGCATCTTGTATGGTAATCTTGTCTTCTTCATACAATTAATTATCCCACCATCCTTTTAGTTGTCCAATGAAATTGGAAACTAAAATGTTTATAATAACTGCTTCATTACAGTTAAAGGACGTGTCACAACTGTAGCAACCATAGACATTTGTTGGAGTGCATTAAGGATTTGGTACTCAGTTTTGCCATCTATGTTCCATTCATAGATATGATTTGCATTAAAGGATTTAGAATGGTCCTTTTCTTCGATGAGAAGATCTGGAGGGTTGGTTTGGAGTGAGCTTCTTGAGATGCAAATGTTTGAGGAGTATCTTGAATGACTAAGGAAGGCATTTCATCTAGTCTCTGTTTAAACTCATGTGAAGGTTGACTAGGTTGATTGAAAGTTTTTAGTTTGGCAAACTCTTTTTTAAGCTTATCAGTCATACTAAAAGGCTTAAAAATTGGAGTTTATTGTCTTGGAGGAAGACATACCAGCTGCTATACTAAAGCTTGGTTTTCCTCCTAATGTGTCTCCTATAGTCTAGAGATACTTATTGGTATAGTTGGATTGTTCCATAAGATTTTTAATACCTTTGGAAGATATGGATTCAGACTCATCCTTAGACTGAAAAGGTGAGACAAAGATTGGATTATGTTTCTCATCCCTAACATTGGGAAAGATATTGGTTGACGGAGGAAACTCAGATTTTACTATCTGGTCATCCTTGAGATCATACTTAGTGATAACACTAATGATGTTTGGTTCTGTGAAGGGATAATCTATCTTATAGTAAGCTGCATAAGATTTAAACCAATCAAAGAAACAAATTTGAATTTGAATACGATTAAGAAAAGAATAATATTCTTCCCTAATCTGGTCTTTATAATTATCCCTATAATTGTTAAGAAACCATTCTCTTTGAGGAGTCATTTCCTTAGAGTCGAAATCTAACTTAAGGGTTTCATAATCTGTGCGTCTTTACCTTCCCAATCTTTTAGCCAAAAATATTATCGAACTGATGCCTCTGATATTGGTTATGGTGACATTCTTAAGCAATCTATCAATGGCAAAGAACAAATAATTGTATTTACTTCAAAACAATGGAATCCTGCTCAGCAGAATTATTCTACTGTTAAAAAAGAAATTTTAGCAATTTTTTTATGCATATCTAATTTTCAAACTGATTTGCTTAATCAAAATTTTTAGGACTCGTTATGGTCACTATGAGTATTTGGTTATGCCCTTTGGTGTGACCAATGTGCCTAGTGTGTCCACGAATTACATGAATAAGATGTTCCATCCCTATTTGGATAGTTTAGTTGTGGTCTTCACATATGACATCCTAGTGTACTCTAAGATTAGGGAGGAGCATGCTGAGCATTTGAGGGTTGTAATGTTGTATTGCAAACCCCTAAGGTAAGGTAAAAGTTGTGCTTAAGTTGTAACACCTTGAAATTTCGATAACTTAAAATATATGTTTGATGTATTTCTTGTGTTATTTGATTATCTGATTAGTTTAGATTAGTTGAAGTATTGTGTAAGTTATCCTTGTGCAACTGCTTGGTGTGGATGTTAGGTTATGTGAAGTTTGTTTGATCTATGTTTGAAATGTGTGATTTCAAGTTTTACCCAAAACCTATTTTTGTAAACTATGATCTTGGACTGGTTAACCGTTGGATCGCCTTCAAATTTTGACTGTCAGTTCAAGATAGACCTACTCACGATTTGACCATTCGGATTTTCAAATTCTAAAGTCTTGATGTCTCGCTTAGCACAATTTTGGACAGAGAGAAAATTGCTTTGAGCGAGATAAGCTCGCTAAGTGAGATGAGCTCGCTAACCGAGATATGCAATCTATAAATACATCCATCAACATAAAAAAATGCATTTTTCACCTCTCTCTCTCTCTCTCTCTAAACTCTCCCCAAATCCATAACCCTTCTCTTCCCCCACCCATGACCACCGGTGACCGCCACGAACCACCGTTGCTTGCCATTGGACCACCGCACGAAGAGGAACACTTTAATCAGGGTGGAATCTTCAAAACTCAACCTGAGGATTCGGTAGAGAATGGAGCCTCCAATCCTCCCTTTGTGGTTTCTTCAAGGTAATCATGTTTTCTATGCCTTCTCCTAGATAGTTTGAACCTCAGTATCTTTTGTAATTTGTGTACCGTAATTGGATTTTTTTTATATTTCCTTTGCAAGAGCTTTGAAAACGAGACATTGTAAAAGTTACCTTTTTATAATATTGAAGTCATTTTTGTGACCTTCGTTGAACCCCGATTACATTGGTGTGATCGAAATTTCAAAATGACGTCTTTTTAATGTTGATTCCCAAAACACTATTTTAGCCCCTTTTAAATTTGAGTGGCCATTTGACCCTAATGTTAATATTAACATTGTCTTTAAAATCTATACTAAATTGTCTTTGATTTGGTATATAGAGCTCTGCATTTGGAACAAAGTACGTGAACTTGAGAGATCTTAAAACAACTCTACAAGGAGCTAACAGAGAGATATAGATAGGTAAAGGGAGTTTATTATTTATTTATAGCTTTTGAAACCATAGTTGGGGTCAAGAACCCAATTATAGGGATATATGTCTGTCCCTATTGCGTGATGATTTTCAAGAAAAACTGTGTTTTCGACTAATGGGATGCGATATATTTGTTATTGATGAATGAAATTGTGAATGATGTTGTTGTTGTAATGATTAGATTTTTAGGAAATATTTTAATTACAGAGGAGACTCTGACCAAAATTTTATAATTTTTTCTCCTATTTACTTCTTTATTAAATTTTAAATGGGCATGAGTTTGTAATTAAAAATATTATAAAATTTTGGCCAGAGTCTCCTCTGATATCACTTAGTCTAGAACTCCCTTGTGACTCTCGCTAATCACCATAGGACGGATTGGACTGTGCACGACAGGGTGACCTCGACGAGCTACTGCATCATTTTCCTAAGTGAAAGTGTCATGTGGACACACTTAAGCTATTTCCTAACGAATGGTACCACGTGCATTTGAGAGTTGACTCAAGTGCATGCATCATTCTGAGCATAATTGATTTGAATTGTGGAAAAAGTTGATGACTAGTTTGTTGAGTGTATGATGAACTGATTGATTACTGAGAACGATTGTGGTTATTATTGTTTTTTTGCTAATCATTGTCATTTGGTGCTTGTTGATATTGTATAATAAACTCACACTTACAATTTTGTACTGTGTGGTTGGTACCTGTGATGATCGCGAACCTTTGCTCGTGGGAGCAGATGAGCAACAATAGGTGATTTTGGAGGGAAATCCTTTTGTTGGAGCCGCCAAGCCGACATGATAATGTTGAAATTTATTTTGGGAGAGAGTTATGTTTTGATTTCAACTCTTTCTTAGTTGGTTCCTTGTTTCTCTTTGATCGAACATGTAATTTCAAGATTAAATATATGTAAAAACTGAATTATGTTTTGACATGTGAAAGATATGTAATGGTTTAATATATATGTATGTGTGTGTGTGTATTTATTTACGTATTTGTGCGTTTTTTTATGAGTGTATTATCATGAGAAGTTTACCCTCATTTTCATAATCAAATTAATAGTTTTTTATTTAAAATTTTAAAATTATACGTTTAAAGCTAGTGATATCATAGCGACTAGGCAGGTCGTTACATAAGTAGGAAACACCTAAGTTTGTTTATGAGATTAGGAGTTTCCTGGGTTAGCAGGTTACTATAGGAGTTTAATAGAGGGTTTCTCTAAGTTAGCCATGCCTTTGACCAAGTTGACTCGTAAGGTACAAGCCTTTATGTAGGATAGGCAATGCGAGAGTATCCAAAAGTTTAAGAGTATGTTAACATTAGCACCTGTGTTAGTCTTGCCCATCCTAATTGAGCCCTTCGTAGTGTATTGTGATGCATCTAAGATGGGTTTAGAAGGAATGCTTATGCAAAAAGGTTAAGTAGTAGCCTATGCATCTAAACAACTTAAGACTCATAAGGGGAATTATCTTACCCATGATTTGGAGTTGGAAGCTATGGTATTTACCCTTAAGCTTAGGAGGCATTATTTGTATAGTTCTAGGTTTGACATCTTTAGTGATCACAAGAGCCTTAGGTACCTGTTTGGCTTGAAGGAGTTGAACATGAGACAAACGAGATGATTAGAGTTCTATATGGACTATGACTTTGAGCATAGTTACCACCCAAGTATATCCAATGTAGTGGCTAACACCTTGAGAAAGAAATCCTTGCATGTATCAGCATTGATGATTAAGGAGTTCAACCTCATTGAGTAGTTTAGAGACATGAGATTTGTGTGTGAGGTTATACTGAAGGTTAAAGGTGATATCCTTTTTTGTTAGGCCAATTAAAGAACATAGCCCAAGGTAAGGAGAGTAGTTTCAATTTGGGACGGGATAGAGTTTTGAAACTCCAAGATAGGATTTGTGTGCCTAGTATTTTTTATCTTAGAAAGATGATCCTTGAGGAAAGGCATAGGAGTAGCTTGAGTATTCACGCCGAAGCCACCAAGATGTATCAAGACCTGAAATAGATGTTTTGGTGGCTTGGTATGAAGAAAGAGGTAATCAAGTTTGTGTATGCATGTTGGGTGTGTCGGAAAGCTAAGGTAGAACACCAAAAATCTTTTAGGTTTGTTACAACCTTTGAGTATTCTTAAGTGGAAGTGGGATAGTATATCCATGGATTTTGTGAAGAATTTTCCTAGAACCCCCAAAAGGTTAGATTTGATTTGGGTTATAGTGGATAGATTGACAAAGTCTGCTCACTTTATTCATATCAACATCTGGTATTCCTTAGATAAGTTGACCAACCTGTATGTTAGTGAGATTGTGAGGTTCATGGTCTACACTCTAGTATAGTTTCTGATAGAGATCCTAGGTTTACCTCTAGATTTTTGGAAAGTTTGAGTGAAGCCTTGAGAACAAAACTTAGATTGAGTTCAGCTATCATCCTCAAATAGATGGCCAAATTGAGTCCAATCCCTATAGGACCTTCTTAGAGCTTGTGTGTTAGCGCAAATAGGTAGTTGGGATAGCTTTTTAGAGTTCACCTATAACAACAACTTCCATTCCACTATTGGGAATGACACCTTATGAAGCCTTGTATAGGAGGAGATGTTGATCAACCTTGTGTTTGTTGGAACCTTGTGTTAGGACCTGAAGTGGTGCAATAGACCACTAAAAAAGTCAAGTTAATCCAAGAGAAAATGAGAGCAACTTAAAGCAGACAAAATAGTTATCATGATACGAGAAGGAAAGCTTTAGAGTTTCAAGCAAGTGATCATGTATGTGTGAAATCACTTCTTGGAATGGGGTTAGTAGTGCATTGAAGTCTTGTAAGCTTACTCCTCGTTTCATTGGTCCTTACAAAATCCTAAAAAGAGTAGGCAAAGTCACCTATCAGAATGCCTTGCCACCGTCCCTTTCAAATCTCTTTAGTGTCTTCCATGTCTCCCAATGCAAAAAATATGTCCATGATCCATCACACGTGATTGAGTCGGATAATATTCAAGTTAAAGAGAACTTAACTTATGAGGCCTTACTAATGATGATTGAGGACAAAATGTTGAAACAACTAAGAGATATGAAAATTTTATTGGTTAAGGATGTTTGTGGAGGAGCTACTGAATATAGTGCTACATAGGAGCTGGAAAGCAACATGAGAGAATCATATCCTTATTTGTTCATTTAAGGTAAATTTCGAGGATGGAATTTCTTTTAAGAAGGGGGAAATGTAACATCCTTGTTTTCATTTAAAGAAAAGGAGAATATATTTATAAAAATAGATTAGTTTTTATTAAATATTTTATGTTATTTGGTTTCTTGACAATAATAATTAAATTATGTTGGGTTAAATGTCTTTGGGCCTTTAGTCTTGGGAAGCCCAATTCAACTATAAAAGCTATCAAGTTCTCTAAAAACCTAGTTTGTTCCTTACACTGTCTCTTATTTTTTGCACTATTTGGGGATTGTGCCATCACAATTGCAAATGGAGGATGGATACAGGATTGTCGTTTCCCACACTTTGTTTTGAGGAACGCATAATCGAGGTAGAAAGGAGGGAGGAACATCTTTTCATGCATCACTACTAGAAAAGGTTTTTCTAAGATGGTTCTAAAAGACCCATCATCGTTTGAAGTACGGTGTCATTTTTGTAAATAATTACAACATTTTAAAGTCAGTTATGTCAAAGCCGTCTTTAAAATATGTTTTCAAAAATGGTTTTTATAAAATCCGTCCTTGAAATCATGGGTCTTCAATGATTATTTATTTTTCGTGTCGTGCTATTCCACCCATTATCGCGCCTGTTCATTTTCAATTTTTTCATTCTCTCTCTTGCGCCCATTCGTCTCCTGGTCCTCACATACCCAAACCCCAAACTCCAAACCTGTCAAAGCCACCACCACTGTCATGGATCTTGAGGAGGAGGAGGAGCCACGCGATTCCAAGGCCTTCGCTGACGTGACGGGGGTTTCATTTTGTCCATCAGAAAGCGACAATTATTTACGACGTAACTCTCCCCTTTTTTATCCTTCCTCAGCCATAAGGGAGACTCCTCTGATAAGAGGTTTGTGTTTTCTCTCTTCACTTTGTGAATCGTGTGGGTATTTTGAAGTTTTCATCTTTTGTTATCTGTCTTTGATTTTGTGGATTACCCATTTTCTTGTTCGTGTGAAGTTGATCTTTTTGATGTTGGGGGTAATGTTCAGCATCCTTTTTTCCCCTATAATTCATTGGATGGTGTTTGTTTTTTGTTTTCTCTTTGGGTCAAGAACTGAAGATTTTAGTCTTGCTGAAGACTGAAAACAATAGGAATACCCACAATAACCAAGAAGGGGGTGAATTGGTTTAAAATTGGTCTTTTAAAATTTATTTATAAAATCAGAGTTAAAGGATCTTAATCACTTTTAAACCAAGAATGCTTTTACTCAATCAAATCACTCAGCTCAAGAAATCAATAGCTCAAAACAGAACTTGTTGAGTAATGATAATGATACCAAGAATCAAACGAACAAAATGACTTGTAGAAATAGAGATAAAGAAAATCAACACAAGGAATTTATACTGGTTCACTTCTCAAGAGAAGCTACATTCAGTTTCTTCTAATCAACACTAGATTAGAGTTCCATATTATAAATTTCAATTCTTACAAGCTTTACAACAAATTCTCTTTATCAACACTAGATAAATAATAGAAATCTAAAACCCTATTAGACTTCTAATGAACAAGAACCAGAGAACACCTGTTCTTTCCTAGAGAAGACTACTCTAGCTCAAGCTTCAAGAACCCTTTTACAATAGCATCAAATAACAGAAATTACAAAAACGAAATTACAATCAAAGATTATTGAGAGAAACAACCTGATGATCCAATGAATATGAATGCATATGAATTACCAATCAAGGTTGAATAGTAGAAAATTGAATTTCAAAACATGCTATCCATTACACTTTTGAATTCTCTTGCCCAAGAAATCATTCAATACCCATGAAGATTAAAGAGTGGGACAAGAAGTTAGTAAACTTAGAAAATCACTTTCTAACTCTTAGAAGGCTTGTATATACTCAGAAAATTCGAAGTGTTCAAGTTGCAATTAAAGTCAAGCCTTCCTTCTATTTATAACAGAATTTTGTAACAACCTATAATCGATTACATGCGCCAAATAATTGATTAAAACACATATGTAATCGATTAAATTGTCACTTAATCGATTAAAGTGTTCAAGGCACATTCTGGGTTTCAAAAATGAACAAAATAATTGATTAATCCGAGCTGTAATCGATTAAAACAGAAAAGTTTATTTTTAGAAACAGCTTGTGTAATCGATTACGAATATCAGTAATCGATTAAAGCAATTAAGAAAGCTTTTTGAAATAGCATGTGTAATCGGTTACGAATAATGGTAATCGATTATCATAGCAATGCACAAAATCCATTTTACACTATGTAATCGATTAATATGTTCACCAAAGCTTTTCCAGTTTCAAATATGAACCAAATAATCGATTAATCCACTGTGTGATCAATTAAAATGTTCATCAAAGCTTTTCCAGTTTTAAACATGAACTGAATAATTGATTAATCTGCTATGTAATCGATTAAAACAATGAAATTACATTTTTCCAAAAAACATTACTCAATTAAATTCTTTTTCAAATTGTGAGTAGCTTTGATGTTTTAATAAAAAACATTTAAGCATGTTAATGAGTATGTGCATGCAATTCAAGGATCAAAAGATTGGCTTCTCCCTCGCTTTATTTAAATTACAATCTTCAAGGCATGTGAAAAGCTCAAAAACATTCTTCTAAGTCATAGGCTTCATTCTTCTTGTTGCTCCCCCTATATCCAAAAATCTCCCCCTTTTTGTCTTTGAACATGCCAAATATTTGATTGACCATGTGTTTAATTTTGAAGTACTTTGAGGGATGAGAATAGAAGACTTTGAACTTTGTAAACCGGAAAACAGATTAGCCTCTTTGCCAAGAACAAGTGTTAAGAGATATGCTTGCATAAACATTAATCATTAACTTGCATTAGTTGCTTCCTTAGACTTAATTTGCTCAATTTGTTCCCCCTTACTTAGATAATTCATCAGTTTTTAATTTGTTCAAAACATAGCAGAAAAACAAAGCACAACAGAGTGCAAAACAAAGTATGATATCAATCAATATTTCTTCCCCTATTGGCTTATCAAAGACAAAAAAAATAGCACATCAAATAATGAGAATGAGAAAATAAAGACTTCATTAATCAATAGAGGAGGAACAATACAATAATCAGAAGAAAAAAAAAAAAGAAAACATATGAAAGACAAGAAGAGGAAATACAAGAAACTTAAAGCAATTTAGAAAGAAAACATAGCAATCCTAAAAGGATTCAGAACCATCAAATACAAGCTTAGATTCTATGTTTTCTAGCCTAGATTTTATCTCCTCCAAAGCTGAATTTAGTCTCAGCCTCGTGCTCATGATGTAGGGACAGTAAATCATCTATCTTTTGAATCATACGAGATTCAAATGGACTGTAAGATGGTTGAGTAGATCTTCAGCCTCTTCATCAGCTTCCTCTTCATTTCCAGCAGCAGAAATTTGTTGGCCAGCCATTTGTCATCCATTAGGGGTTTTGACCATCCCTAGCTTGGTGAGATGTTTCTCTTTGATGAGGTGTTGCTTGAGTTTGTGTTGTCAACAATCTCATTAGAGACATCTATATTAAAGTAATCAATAAACCTGGAAACAAGAACAACATATGAAAAAGGGTAATTCATTAACCTATTGGATTTAAGCATTATTTCCTCAAGAATAAGAATCCAATTCATTTAAATTGAATTCTTGAGACCATACACAAGTTGGAGGTCATCATCAGTGGCTTGGGCATGATTGGTGGCTCTAGGGGTTAGGATGTAGGTGATTATGTAGTGGAGAAGTTTGTCTTCATGGGTCATTGGGTCAGTGCTTAGCCTAAGATTCAGCTTTATTTGGAGATCAAGAAGCATCCCCCTATAGGTTTCCACCCTATTATAACCCGCTGCCTCTTCTTTAAATTTCCTTTCACCTTCAAAGGAAATTCCAGCAACTACTTCCCAGACTTCAGGAGTAATTTCCATGGCTACTCCATTTACTTGGGACAGAAGGGTCCCATCCATAGAGCCCTTAGCACAGGTGTAGAACACCTTTACTAATTCAGGGTAAAAGGTACCCTTCATCTCAACAAACTTTCTCAATCCCTGAGTTTCAAGAAAAGCAGGGAATTGAAAACCTTCTCTAATGAACCAGTCAAGTTCAAGGTGTTTGGGAGGATAGACTAATTTGGTGGCATTAAACTGAAGATAGGTCATTTTGTCTCTCTCAACACGAAACCAATGATCTAATCTATTGACAGCAGGGTTAGAGGTTTCACCAACCTTTCTCTTGGAAGTTTTGACTCTCTTAGATGTAGACATGGCTAATGGTTGATGAAAGACTATCTGGGTAGAGTTTCTAAACTTAGAGAGAAGAAGAACACAGTAGTGCTTAAGAAAGAAGATGAGAATGATGTGATTTCTTCCTTCAATAGAAGTTGTATTTATAGAAGATTTTGGGCTCTAGAGTTCAAAATTTGAAATGAGGAACAGTTAATACGAATTAACCCACTCAAGTTCATTTAATCGATCAATTCATGCTCTAATCAATTATTACAGTGAAAATATCATAATGAACAGTAAAGATTGATCAAGTAAGAAGCTATTTCACATTGATAAGCACACAACAATCATGCTAGTAAAGATTAGATTCATCTAGGATACCTAGCATGTTTCTAAGAGTATAGAATCTATCTCTAGCCAAAGGTTTAGCAAATATATCAGCCAATTGATTGTGAGTATCAATGAAGTCAATTTTGATATTACCTTTTTGGATGTGATCTCTAAGGAAATGATGTCTTATCTCAATGTGTTTGGTCCTTGAGTGCATTATTGGATTCTTGGAAATGTTGATAGCACTTGTGTTGTCACATAGTAGAGGTATTTCTTTTAATTCTACACCAAAATCTTGTAATTGTTACTTTAGCCATAGACTTTGAGCACAACAACTTCCAGAAAAAATGTATTCAGCTTCAGCTGTTGATAAAGCAACACAAGATTGTTTTTTGCAATGCCATGAGATCAATGAACTTCCTAGAAAATGACAAGTTCCACTAGTGCTTTTTCTATCCTACTTGCACCCTGCAAAGTCAGAATCAGAATAACAAACTATATTAATTGATGCACCTTTAGGATACCAAAGACCAACTTTTGGTGTTGACTTGAGATATTTGAGGATTATTTTGATTGCAATGAGGTGTGATTCTTTAGGATTTGCTTGATACCTTGCACACAAACATACACTCAGCATAATATCTGGTCTACTAGCTGTCAAATACAATAAGGATCCAATCATTCCTCTAAATTTTGACTCATCAACCTTCTTTCCTTTTTCATCTGAATCAAGATAGGTTGATGTTGCCATTGGAGTTGCAGCATCTCTGCTTTTCTCCATTTCAAATTGTTTGATCACTTCAAGGCAATACTTGGCTTGATTTAGAAATGTTCCATTCTTCATTTTCTTCACTTGAAGTCCAAGAAAGAATGTTAATTCTCCCATCATTGATATTTCAAACTCATTCTGCATAGAGATAGAAAATTCTTTGCACAATAATTGATTAGTTGACCCAAAAATTATATCATCAACATATACTTGAACCAATAAGATATCATTCCTTTACCTCTTGATGAACAAGGTTTTATCAACATGTCCTCTTGTGAAAGATTGTTCAAGCAAAAATTTGCTTATTCTTCCATACCAAGAACTTCGAGCTTGTTTTAAACCATAAAGAACCTTTTTAAGTTTAAAAACATGGTTTGGATGTTTGAAATCAGCAAAACCAGGAGGTTGTTCCACATATATATCCTCCTCAATATATCCATTTAATAAAGCACTTTTAACATCCATTTGAAAAAGTTTAAAATCCATTAAACATGCATATGCAAGCAATAACCTAATGGCTTCCAATGTTGTAACTGGTGCATAGGTTTCCTCATAGTCAACGTCTTCTTCTTGGTTGTAACCTTTTGCAACCAATCTAGCTTTGTTTTTGACTATGATTCCACTTTCATCAAGTTTGTTTCTAAAAACCCATTTAGTTCCAATAGGTTTGAGAGAAGAAGGTCTAGGAACAAGTTCCCAAACTTCATTTCTCTTAAACTGATTCAATTCATCAGGCATGGCATGCATCCAACGTAATGAAGATCTAGTAGATACTCCCTTCGAGACTTCACCAATGATATTGTCAAGGGAAAGATCTCTTGTGGTTCTCCAATCTTTTGGTTCTTGGATAGGTGTTGATTGTTTTGCTTCAGCACTTGATTCTTCTTTTTCTTGATCCATTGAATCATTAAGCTAAATGAACTCTTCCAAAGGACCTGCATCTATATCACACTTCTTTTCCTCCTTGGAGGGATTAGATTCATCACAAATCACATGTACAAATTCTTCCATGCACAAGGTTTTTTTATTCAATACTCTATATGCTTTACTATGTAATGAATATCCAAGGAAAATGGCTTCATCAGCTTTAGCATCAAATTTTCCAAGTGATTCTTTACATTTAAAACAAAACACTTGCAGCCAAATGTTCTCAAATGAGAAATGTTTGGTTTTCTACCTTTGTATAGTTCATAAGGAGTTTCCTTCAAAATAAGCCTTATTAATAATCTATTTAAAGCGTAGCAAATTGTACTTACAGCATCAGCCCAAAAATGTTTAGGCAAATTTGTCTCATTAAGAAGAGTTTTTGCACCTTCTTCAAGGGATCTATTTTTCCTCTCCACAACACCATTTTGTTGAGGTGTTCTTGGAGCTGAAAATTTATGGTTAATTCCATTTTCTTCACACAATTTTTCAAAATGTTCATTTTGGAATTCTCCACCATGATCACTTCTTATTGAGACAATTTTGTTGATTTGAGGGGGAGTTACTGATAGAGTGATTTTAGTTGAGTATTTTTCTATCCTTTTTAGCTTATTTGACCTCTCTTGGACCTTTATTTTCCTATTCTAATTCAGTTTTTGGCCTAGGCAAGTAAGTGGACTTAATTGCTAATTGTTGCGTATTTTCGGATTTTTGCTCACTTGACGTATCTGACTTGTGCAGGACCTATAGGGTGCTACCAATCTCTGAATGGAGTATTCTAGGAGTCCCTAGAAAGATGACAAAAAGATCTACAAGTTTTCTAGAAATAGCTCAAGGCCAATTCTGTCATTTAGAGGGTCATTTTAAGCTTTGAAGTTATTGCCTCTGCACTTGTAATTTTGGGCTGCGAATTTGACTTTCATGGTTGTAAATAGCAAATAATTAGATTGTTGGGTTTGTTTGTGGCCCATTTTATTTTCAGAACTCAGTCACTACATTATTAGTGACTTTAGTGAAACTTGGAGCACACTTTTCATTTTAATAAAAACAGTTTTGCATTTCCTTTTCTTAAGTTTTTAGAATCAAACCCTTGTTCTTCATTTTCTCTCTACTGTTCTTGCTTGTTCTTCATTGTTCTTCATTTTCGTTTTTCTGTTCTTCCATTCTCATGCAATAATTCCATGGGGCTTTCACTGATGATCATCATGGAAGGCTAAATCCTCAATCAATTCAAGGATCCAACCCAAGCACAAGGAGAATTTGAGTTCTGGTTTAGTATCCCGAATCCTATGTGAATGTTCATCTTCTTCTTCAATTGCTATTTTATTTTCATGATTATGAATGCGTTTAGGATTGAAAATAGATTAGGTTATGGATTCATTTCCTAATTTCAAATATTAATCACAGATTAATTGGATGATATTTCAGTTAGGGTTGTGGTTTCAATCAATTTAAGGGTTAAGTCGATTGAGTTGCTTCTAATGAGATTGAATGAACTTTCATAATAGGATAAATTTCTGAGAACAATGATGATTCGAATTGCTTGGTGAGGTGAATATGATTGATGCTTTAGTTCTGTTTGACATTACTTCTTTTGAATTCTGTTAGTTTCTGTGTTACTCTTTAATTTAGTTTACGTTTTTGCAAGTTTTACTTATGCACATAAACTGTTCGATAAAATTCCCCCCTCACTGTCATTCATAAATTAAAGCTAGAACCATATTGATTGTGTCTCTGAGTCGACCTAGGTTAATCCTGTGCTACAGAATTAACGTAGTTAAATTGTTTTGGTGCGTGTCGACAACATGATATCAGTTACTTGAAGCATGAAGAGAATTGAAGACATGGAAATGTTTTGGGCTTTCAACATGTTTGAAGATTTGAAGGAAAAAGCTTGTGATTAAATGTGAAAGGAATGAAGTTTTCTGATGATCCAAGTCACTGCATTCATACCATTCATAAACATTTAGGATTAAATCACAAAGGCATTAAGTAATTGTTTTGAATCTTGAAATAAGCTAAGTGTTTTGGAAAAATAGCATTGCACTGATTTTATCGATTAAATTGAGCAAAGAATCGATTATTTTGTTCTTGAAGCTTTCTGGAAAATTCTCAAGAACAGTTTAATCGATTACACTATCGGAATCATCATAATTTTTCCTTTGATCACTTAGAATCTGCTTTAGTGACTTATTTAATCGATTACCAATTACTGTAATCGATTACGTAGTTCAAACATGTTTTTTTTATATTGTCGGATATAATCGATTACCAATTATTGTAATCGATTACACAGTACATTCATGTTTATACATGTTTCGGATTTAATCGATTACGCATCGAGATAATCAATTAAATTGCTCGTTGTGGTTACCCAGAATCCTTATGAACACTTTAATCGATTACAGGAGCGTATATAATCGATTATAGGAGCGCATTTAATCGATTACAAGCGGTTATGAAAATTATTATAAATAGAACTATTGCTCAGCTATTTTCCTAACTTGTATTTTTCGAAGTCTGAGCGTTCAAAAGGTTTCTAAACATTCTCTAAGTGATTTTTCTGGGTTCACAAAGCTCTTGCTTCCATTAAACTCTTATAGGTGTTAAAGGATTGAGTGAAGCAAGATTTTCTTTTCAAAGATCAAGGAAAGCCATGTTCTGAAGTTGTTGCTTGCATTAACCTGGTAAATTCATTCCATGCATATCAATCTTTGGATCATCAGGTGATTTCTTTCCTTAATCTTTGAGTGCTGTAATTTTCTGTTGAAACTTGTATTGACTTGTCTATTGTATTTTGGGTTCTTGCTTGTATTTTAGAGATAGTGTTTCTCTAAGGGTTGCTGGGTAATGGTCTCAGCTGGGTTTGGTCTCTAAGAATCTAATAGGGTTTTAGATCTCTGAACTTTATCTAGGGTTGATAAAGAGAGACTTGTAAGAATCTTGTAAGAACTAAAATTTGCAATAGTGGAACTCTACTCTAGTGTTGAGTAGAAGAAAACTGGATGTAGCTTCATAGTGTTTGAAGTGAACCAGTATAATTCCTTGTGTGTTTGTTTAATTCTGCACATTTGATTGTATTATGTGAATTCTTATTAACTACTTAATTCTTGAAGCATTACATCCCTTGGGTTGATTCTTGGATAAAGGTTCTTGGTTGTGTTTGTGATAAAGATCCAAAAGGGCAAAAACTCTGATTTTGATTAATAAATTTTTTAAATTACCAAGCCTAACCAATTCACCCCCCCCCCTCTTGGTTAAGTGTGAAGTGTTCCTATATTTTACAAATTTTGCTTACCTTTTCATTTTGAGCAAGTTTGACCAATTTTCTGAAAGCATTGAAAGCGTCACTCTTGGATTTCAAAAACAAAGTCCATGTGTATCTAGAGTAATCATCTACAATGACAAGCCCATAGTAATTACTCCTAAACTCATAGTTTTAGAAGGACCAAACAAATCTATGTGAAGTAATTCAAGGGGTCTTGAAGTAGAAACAACATTTTTACTTTGAAAAGAATTTTTTGTTTGTTTCCCCTTTTGACAAGCCTCACATAATTTGTCCTTTTCAAACATGAGTTTTGGTAAGCCAATGACTAAATCCTTTTTAATTAGCTTGTTCATATGATGCATGTTAATGTGACTTGCCCTTCTATGCCATAGCCAAGATTCATCAATTTTACTTATTAAGCAAGAAGTGTTGTGAAATAATGCATGATCTATGGAGAGTAAATAGATATTACCTTTTCTTTTACCTATATGGATCACCTCACCATTTTGTCCATCACATATCATGTAGCAATTGTCATTGAATGACACTTTGAACCCTTTATCACAAAGTTGGCTTATACTTAGGAGATTGTGCTTTAAACCTTCCACATAAAGAACATTTCTAATTTTGGTTTTGAAGTTGTCTCCTATATTGTCTTCTCTAATTATCTTCCCTTTGTTGTTGTCTCCATAGGTGACAAATCCTCCATCTTTAAGAGTCAAATTTGTGAGCATTGACATGTCACCAGTCATATGTCTAGAGCATCCACTATCAAGATACCATAATGAAGATTTTGCTCTTAGCCATACCTGCAAAATTCAAATCAATTTATAGAGGAAGGTACCCAAAGATTGGGTCGATAGAGGTTAGCTACTTTCTTCTTCTTTTGCACCCAAATACATTCTCCATTAGGCACATAGAATCTCCTAGCATAGCATTTATAAGATGTATGTCCTTTCATCATACAATAGTTGCATGTTACAGATTTTGATGAATTCCTCAAGTAAGCATTTTGATTGATCCTTTGAGTTATTGAAATTCTTTTGATTTTTCTGTTTTGGTGGTACAAATATAGTTTTTCCAAAAGACTTTGAGCCTTGTTTGTAACCCAAACCAGAAATATCTCCAGCATATTTCTGCACACTCAACATTTCAGCTAAGTTGCATTTACCTTTGTAAAGCTTTCTCAAAAGATCAATCAAATCACTATTCTTGGATAAGAGTAACATGTATTTTTCTCCTCGACTTCTTTTGTAATCATCAAAATCCTTTCGCAACATATTGTATTTGTCAACATTAGATGAAGAAGAAGCACATACACATCCATTCATTTTGTAACTTGAAACAAGTTTTTCATTTTCTTCTTTCAAGTTACAAATTTCAGTTTGCAATTTTGTAATTTTTGCAACATGTCATCTAAGATTTCCTTTTAGCTTATTATTGGATTTTGCAAGCTTTTGGGCCTCTTCATGCTTTTCTTGAAAAGCATCAATAACTTGATCAAGTTCAGAACTTACCTTAATTCCAGCAATTGAGAGATCATCATCTTCATTAATTGTGGAAGTGAGACACATATTTGCTTCATCATTTTCAGTTGATGATTCAGAAGTTGTTGACTCATTATCTTCCCAAGCTATATAGGCTGATCGCGGTCGTACGCAACCAAATTAATTTGATTTTAAAATGTAGTACTAGGAAAGTGACTCCTAGGTCGTCTCTCAAGGATCAATTGTCAATGTTTAAGGGATTGAAAACGTGTTGGGGGGGGGTTTTTGAAGTAATTTAGCAGAATATATAAAATAAAACAGAATTACTAATTAAACGCAGTGATTAAAAACAAGTCAGACCCTTAGAACAGATTGCGCCTCTAATTTCCTCGGTTCACAAAAGATAATTGATTCTGACTTAATCCTTATCAGTCCAGATTAATCGACTAAGCGAAGATTAACCTAAAACGTCATTACACGAATTAAGCAAA
>PYAF01005011.1:879869-891320 GCA_007407185.1 Glycine tomentella
CATTAAAGGTCTGCAATCTGTCCTAGGGTCCAACCCTAGGTTTAGCCTTCCATTAATTCGAAATTAACAACAGAAACGTAAATTGGAATGAAACTGAACATTAAACAAAGTTAAGAACAGAAACTGAAAACGAAATAGAAGAAGCAGAAAGCGAATTAGAAGCAGAAACTGAAAACGAAAATAGAAGAAAAAGAAATTGTAGAAAACGAAATTAGAAATTAGAAGGAACAAAAACGAAAATAAAACTGAATCAAAAACGTAATTGTATTCTGGAAACCAACAGAGAAGCAGAAACGAAAACTATCTAAAACCCTAAAACCCTAAAACGAAAACAGTGTTGTTGGCTGTGTGTTGTCTTTGTTGTATATGAGTTGTGTGTTCTGCCTGGGCACAATACTCTAAATATATAGTAGCTGTCTAACCTAAAAGAATGGACTTTTCCTAATAGTTTTAGCCCAAAATCACTAAAGATAAGATAAAATAAAATAAAAACGAAATCCATATTCTGATATGGAAAATATTAAGCCTAAATAAAATAAAAACGAAATCCATATTCTGATATGAAAAATATTAAGTTGATGCTGACGTGGCGCACTAATCTTCAAGTCCATAAATTAATTCCAAGCCCAATTAATTATTAAACTACCTTGCCCTGAAAATAAAAATTGAAATAATTAACTTAAAATAATCCAAATTAATTAAAATTTGAATTATCGGTCCAATTAAGTCCTAATTGAGAAACAGTGCAAAATAAATGATTAAACACAAATTAGGGATTAAAATGAGTACAGAAAGATGAGTAAATAGTGATAAATAGTGATTCATCATAGGCTCTCTTAGACTTTCCTTCTTTCTTCATCTTATTTTCACTTTGTTGTTTTTTCAAAAAGATAGAGCATTCAGATTTGACGTGGCCAGATTTTCCACATTCAAAGCAAGTGAAGTTGTTGTCACTTCTTTTGTTGTTGTTGTTGTTATTTGTGAACTTTTTATTCTTGTTTCTTTGTGAACTTGATGTTTAACTCTTCAGCATCAAAGATCTTTCCAAGACCAAGAAGATGATTAACTATACGAGTGAATCTTGTTTGAAGCTGAGATATGCTTTTAGTGGTGTTCATCTTGAACATTTCATACTCATAGATTAAGGCATGTTTTCTTGATCTTCTTACTTCATCTGTACCTTCATGAGTTATCTCCAGCATTTTTCACATCTCCTTTGCACTTGTGCACCTAATAGTTCTAAAGGATTCATCAGAGGAAAGTGCAGAAGTAATCATATTCACAGCTTTAAAATCATATTGGACAACTCTCTTTTCAGCATCTGTCATTTCATCCCATTCTTTGGGAATCATATCATTACCAACAGTTTTTAAAGGAATCACAGGATCTTTCTCTATAGCATTCCAAGCACCTGGGTCATTTGATTGAATAAATATTTTCATTCTATTTTTCCAAAAACTGAAATGCTCTCCTTCAAACATCGGGAGATGATTGAGGGAGGCACCTTCCTTGAAGGTAATTTGTGTGGTATTTATTTTCTTTTTAAAGAAAGATAGTGATCTTGAATAACACTCAAGAACATGCTCTTGATACCAATTGAAAAGTAGGAATACCGATAATAACAAAGAGGGGGGTGAATTAGTTTAAACTTGGTCTTTTAAAATTTATTTATAAAATCAGAGTTAAAGGATTTTAATCACTTTTAAACTAAGAATGCTTTTACTCAATCAAATCACTCAGCTCAAGAAACCAATAGCTTAAAACAAAACTTGCTGAGTAATAATAATGACACCAAGAATCAAATGAACAAAATGACTTGTAGAAATAGAGATAAAGAAAATCAACACAAGCAATTTATACTAGTTCAATTCTCAAGAGAAGCTACATCCAGTTTCTTCTAATCAACAATAGATTAGAGTTCCACTATTATAAATTTCAATTCTTACAAGCTTTACAACAAATTCTCTTTATCAACACTAGATAAAGAATAGAAATCTAAAACCCTATTAGACTTGTAATGAACAAGAACCAGGGAACACTACTATGTTCTTTCCTAGAGAACACTACTCTAGCCCAAGCTTCAAGAACCCTTTTACAATAGCATCAAATAAAAGAAATTACAAAAATGAAATTACAATCAAAGATTATGGAGAGAAACAACCTGATGATCCAATGAATATGAATGCATATGAATTACCAATCAAGGTTGAATAGCAGAAAACAAAATTTCAGAACATGCTCTCCATTACACTTTTGAAATCTCTTGCCCAAGAAATCATTCAATACCCATAAAGATTAAAGAGTGGGACAAGAAGTTAGTAAACTCAGAAAATCACTTTCTAACTGTTAGAAGGCTTGTGTATACTCAGAAAATTCGAAGTGTTCAAATTGCAATTACAGCCAAGTCTTCCTTCTATTTATAACAGAATTTTGTAACAACCTGTAATCGATTCAACGCGCCAAATAATCGATTAAAACTCATATGTAATCGATTAAATTGTCACTTAATCGATTAAAGTGTTCAAGGCACATTTTGGGTTTCAAAAACGAACAAAATAATCGATTAATCCGAGCTGTAATCGATTAAAACAGAAAAGTTTATTTTCAGAAACAACTTGTGTAATCGATTACGAATATCAGTAATCAATTAAAGCAGTGAAATAACTTTTTCAAATAGCCTATGTAATCGATTACGAATAATGGTAATCGATTATCACAGCAATGCACAAAATCCATTTTACACTATGTAATCGATTACAAGAGTTGTATAATTGATTATTATGTTCACCAAAGCTTTTCCAGTTTCAAATACGAACCAAATAATCGATTAATCCACTGTGTAATCGATTAAAATGTTCATCAAAGCTTTTCCAGTTTTAAACATGAACTAAATAATCGATTAATCTGCTATGTAATCGATTAAAATAGTGAAATTACATTTTTTTCGAAAACATTATTCAATTAAATCCTTTTTCAAATTGTGAGTAGCTTTGATGTTTTAATGAAAATCATTTAAGCATGTTAATGAGTATGTGCATGCAATGCAAGGATCAAAAGATTGGCTTCTCCTACACTTCATTTGAATTACAATCTTCAAGGCATGTGAAAAGCTCAAAACATTCTTCTAAGTCATAGGCTTCATTATTCTTGTTGCTCCCCCTATATCCAACAAAGACAATAGGGTGAATGATGCTACTTTTTCTTGCATTTGGAATTTGGCATAATGGATTTTTTAATTATATATTTGTTTTTAGTTTTTGTGTATTGCCTATGCTTCTCCATACTTTTTCTTAAAATAAGAAAACAAGAAAGAACACAGACGCACTTAGACATGCTTTGTGGGGCAGTTTGCCGTGTTTGGGAAGAGTTCTGGGCCTTGTAGCTTTCCTTGTAGCAGTCATTTCTTAATTGCTTCCCAAAAATTGAGAATCAAGTAGTTGATTTTGTTGAATTGTGTAATTTAAATTTCAAATTATTATTAGGATTTGTTAGGTTGTTACAGTTTTTTATTATTATATTTAAATAGGAATTAAGATTAGATCAGTTCGTTATTATTTTGTATTATTAGGAGGTTGTCGTACTACTCTTATATATAAGAACCTCACGTTGAGGGAAAATATATAAAAGAGAACGGAGGAATGAATGAAACGAATAAGGAATTATTATTCCGATTTATGCATATCTGATTTTTAACAATTGGTATCAAAGTCGATGGTTCGACTTGGTGACCAGCTCGGACAAGTAAAAATGGCGGCGAAGGATTCATGGACATGGATATCCATTGTATCGAAAGTCTTCCTAGCGGGATGAGTTCATGCATGGAGGCCAGGCAAGTGAATACTAGTGGATGATAATGACTTTCGCTAGAGGGGAGGCTACCATGTGGGAGGAACTCACACTTGAGGGGAAGATTGTTGGAGTACAAGTATGAAGTAAAGTTGATATGCTTCTAGTATATAGTAATTTTTATCCTAAAAGAATCAAGAAATCAATCATAATTTATCAATAAATGCTAATATAAGTGAATATTTTCATTATTTTATCTTTACCACTTGTTCTTTGAATTTTTATAGCAGGAAACCAAGAAAAGAAGAAAAAAAAAGTAAAATCAAGAAGCCTCTGGATTTCAAGATTTTGATTAAAGATTTCACAAAGATAAAAGATAAGAGAAGATTTTTACACCCTAATTATAAATAGGGACTTAGGAGGCCAAAAGAAACACACAAAGACACTTATGCACAGACTTGGAGGCTGCTACATACAGACTTACATAGAGCAAAACGAGAAGGAGAAGCATTCTTGAGGGATTAAAGTTAGGTCAAGAAGATTGAGATTCAAGATTGAGGGGTTTGATTATTCTTATTCTTCTTTAAGATTTTTGATCTACTTTTATCTATTTTTATCAAGGCTAGACATAACTATGTCTAGCTAATCCTCTTTATTGTAGTTAGGACCAAAACCTAATGTGAACTCTTCTATAATTGTATTGATTTCTATTATTCTTTTATCCTAAGTTGTTTTATTTCACTTTGTGTTGCATTGATTATATCTTTATTAGGGCTGATCATTCTAATAAAGTTTTGAGAGTTAGGGTTTACAATAGGAATGTTAGAACTTTAATTTTTGACAAGAGTAAAATAACAATTGTTACATTACCTAGGGATAGGGATGTATGATTGCAAATGAATAGATGTATTTTCTTAATGCTTAATTTATGATATATCATTAAGGAAGTAGGGTTTTCAGTGGATTAAAGGGTTAAAGTCACTAAGGAATTAGGATTTAACTAGTTTAATGGAAAGATACATTATCTGAACAATTAGAGTAATTAAATTAGTAATTAATCCAAGTAAAGAAGGTAGGGATCAAAAGGTGAATGTGCTTTGACTACAATTCTTCTTAATAAATTCTTCAAATTTAATTGACTTTGTTTTTAATTCTTATTGCATTTTAATTTTGTTATTTAAATTTCTCAATCCATAATACAAATCACAATTCCATTCAATTTTACTTCATCCAATTTAAAGATAATAGTCAAAATAAACTTGGTGCCTCAATCCTCGTGGAGACGATAAGTGCACTTGCTGAATTTGCTACAAGTTTTTGGCGCTGTTACCGGGGATTGAAAACGCTAATTTTATAGAAACTCTTTATCTTTAAAATTAGATTTATTTTGTGAGTTTGTGCAAGGTACAACTGATCCTACAATTCTACAGTACGATCCTAAAATAGAAAAGACTGCAAATAGGAACAAGAAGTTAGCCAAGCAGATGAGGGAAGCAGAAACATCTGGTTCACATTCTGAAATAGAACTAGATATGGCTGACAGAAACAACAATCAGCTAAGACCTGAGGATGAATTGATGGAGGATATCCTTGTTCCACTTTTCACTAGACCAAACTCTAGCATTGTCAGACCACCAATTCAAACTAATAATTTTGTCATTCATCCGTCATTAATTACCTTGGTGGAGCATAGCCAGTTTAGTGGAGAAGATGATGAGGACCTTCATGATTTTTTTGACAGATTTCTGAGGATCTGTGATACAATTAGACATCAGTGGGTGACAGATGACGCGATCAGGCTAAGATTATTTCCTTTTGCTGTTAAAGGAAAAGCTCTCTGATGGCTGGACAAACAAACGTCGAATAATATCACTACTTGGTAAGAGTTAGTAGCCAAGTTCTTTGCCCAATATTTCTCTATGGAAAAATACAATAGGTTGGTGAATGAGATCACTAACTTCACTCAATAGGGAAGAGAAACATTGTGTGCAACTTGGAACAGGTTCCAGAATTGATTCGAATGTGTCCTCAATATGACATGCCAGTTGGGAAGAAGGTATGCATTTTCTTCAATGGAATGACACCTGAATCAAGGTTAATTGTTAATGTTGTAGCTGGAGGTTTGATCCGATCAAAAATAGCAGCTCAAACTTATGAGTTGATTGATTCGTTAGCCATGAATGAAAATGAAAGCATTGCAACTCAGTCTAAAAGAGAGGTTATTCAGTTAGGAAGCAGTGATGCCATGCTAGCTGAGCAAAAACTCTTATCATAGCAGTTAGCCAGGCTCAATGAAAAATTTGATAAACATCAAGTTTCTGCAGCTCAAGCTTCATCAATTAAGGCAAACTCGGTTGTCTGTGAGTATTGCCATGGAGACCTTGAGTCCAATGAATGTCCTACACTGGTAGAAGCTGATCCAATTCAAGTAAATGGTGTTTGGTATGATCAAGGGCCCCTACAAAATTTCCAGAGAAATCAGAATAATGCGGGGAATAATTATCAGAGCAAGATTCAAGGATGAGGTTTAGATTACAAGTCTAATCATTATCTACAACCTCCACCTATTCCACCTAAAGAGCCATCGGAATTGGAGAAAGCCATGCTCCAGCTGACAAGGACTACCAATGATCATATCCAGGCCACCAATGCATTCATCAATGAGACTAGAGCTCATCATAGAAATCAAGATGCTTCGATTCGACATTTGGAGAATCAGATTGGTCAGTTATCAAAGCAGCTTGCTGAAAGGCCTCAAGGGCAGTTCCCTAGTGACACCATAGTAAATCCAAGGGAGTATGTCAATGCAATCACTACAAGGAGTGGAATTGTGATCATACCTCAAGAGAAACCTATAGTGGTGCAGAAAAATGCTGAAGAGGAAACCACTAAATTGTTGAGCCAGAAGAAGTACTAGAAACACTTCCAAGCAAGGAAAAGGAAAAGAAGCAACCTGCTGCAGCTCCTAAGAAACCAATGGATTTCTCTCGTTTTGAGAAACCACATACCCTATGAAGCTCAAGCAACAGGTGCAGAAACAACAATATGCCAGGTTCTTAGATGTATTTAAGAAGTTGCAAATTAATATTCCTTTTGTTGAAGCTTTAGCTAACATGCCTAACTATGTTAAATTCATGAAAGATTTATTGCATAGAAAGCATAAGTTGCAGGAATGTGAGACAATAGCACTTACTAAGGACTGCAGTGCCATAATCCAAAAGAAGTTTCCACCAAAGCTTTGAGATCCAGGAAGTTTCAACATTCCAATTGTGATAGGCAACATCAACGTTGGTCGGACATTGTGTGATCTTGGGGCAAGCATCAACCTAATGCCCTTGTCATTGTGCAAATCTCTGGGAATCTCTGAATTGAAGCCTATTATGGTCTCTCTCCAACTCGTAGATCAATCTTTAAGGAAGCCTACTGGAGTCATTGAGGATGTTCTTGTTAAGGTTGACAAGTTCATCTTCCCAACTAATTTCATAGTCTTAGATATGGAGGATGACAGAGAGATACCCCTTTTTTGGGTAGACCGTTCTTGGCCACAACTTGAGCCTTGATTGATGTAGAGAAGGGAAAGCTGAAGCTTCGGATGGATGATGAATCGATCACATTTAATGTCTTTGATGTTATGAAAAACTCATCTGAAAAGAATGATTGCTTCATAATTGATGTTCTAGAAAAGGTGATGCATACAGAGAAATCCTTTGATCAAGAGCTTTAAGAGGAGATAGAAGCCCGAGAGATGAAGAGGATCCTAGAGAAAACAATGGGAAATTCTAGGAAATATTGGGTAAGGAAGCTTGACGATGCACGCTGGGCATATCGGACAGTCTTCAAGACTTCGGCAGGTATGTCACCATTCCAACTGGTGTATGGTAAGTCCTATCATTTTCCTGTTAAGTTAGAGCATAAGGCTATGTGGGCTACTAAATTTCTGAGTTGTGAACTCTCTAAGGCTAGTGATAAAAGATTGTTGCAATTAAATGATCTTGATAAGCTTAACTTCCCAACTTCTGAGAATGTTAAGATTTACAAGGAAAAGACCAAAAGATGGCATGATAAAAAAATCCATCCAATTGAACTGGGACAACAGGTATTACTATACAACTCTCGACTGAGGTTGTTCCCAGTTAAGCTCAAATCTCGTTGGTCTGGCCCATTTGTGGTGAAAAAAGTTGTTCCCATGTGAGACTGTTGAAATTTCTCCTCTAGATGTCAAAAGACCTTTCAAGGTCAATGGTTGTAGATTGAAAGTATATTATGGAGGACAAGTGGTTAGGAACACAGTTTCTGTCCCGTTGATTTCACATGTGGATTGAAGAGTCCGCGTCAGGCTCGCGTGCGTTAATTGGGAGGCAACCCAAGAATGAGTCTTTTAATTTATTTTAATAATGTTGAGTCATAATTGTCTTAGCTTTAGGAGTATCAATTGGAATCTCACCATCTATCTTTTGTTTTTATCTTTACTTTTCTATTTTTGGTGATTTACTCTTGTTTTGGTTTATGTTCAGACTGATGTTTCACCTATGTCCGTGATTCCTCAAATAACGCATACATGTGTGGATATAAAGTTTCTCTTAGTATATTGCTGGGGACAACAATTTTCTAAATCTAGGAATTATGGCGTTATTTGAAGAATCACATTCAGAGGAACAAAGGATGTTTAACATATTAGATAATTCTCTAGAAGCATGTCTTAGATTTAGATTTGCCAAATCAGTCAAAATTGATTGAATTTTAGGAACCATGTGTGATATGAATTATGGCATGGCATTGTATAGAAACATGATTGGAAATTACGATTGTTTTAGTGTCTGAATTGCATATTGAAATAGAAAATGATACTTGATAAGAAATTTAAAAAGTCTAGTTTGATATCATAGCCTGTGAGGATTGAGCCTATACAGAAAATTTTGTTTAGAGAGACGTCACTGTGGTAGTACTCTAGAACTTGATATGTTTCTCTGCAATGCATGTAAATTTTGATATGATAAAGACATTTTTTTTCCAGGGCCAAATTAGCCTACCTGAAAAATTTTCCATTGTTAACCCTTTTGAGCTTGAGACTTTTCCATTCAATTACCTGATAAATTCTTTAACCATATCCATTGACTTACCTTAATTGAGATTGGAATGCTTATGTGGTGTCAAAAGAAGAAGAAATAGATTAAGGTGAGCTCCACTAGAATTGAAGAAAAGAAAGGAAAAAGAACTAGCTACAAGTAAGTTCAAAAGAGGAAAAAGAAAAGAAAGAAAAGAAGAGAAAGGAATGAAAAATTCTGAATAAAAATAAGTAGTGGAGCAAAAATTCAAGAGAAATTTGAATTTAAAAGAATATTAGTGCTTCAATCTCAATAATTGTTTAGCTACTTTCCAAATATTTCTACCCCTAAGCTTGGCCAAGTTACAACCCTATCAAGACCTTTTAATCAATTTGTGCATGTGTTTGTGTTCCTCATCTTTAGGAACTTGAGAACAAGATCAAGCTTATGGTAGTACTATGGCTGTAGTGGACTGAGAGATTATGATAATACCCAAACACTTGACTGATGAGTGAATGATATATCTTGGTGAGGGGTATTGAAGTTAGACTTTGACATGTGATGGAATTGAAAAGTATTGTTGAAATTTTGATGTGAAAATTAGTCATGCTTAGCATAGTAAATTCTGTGATTGTTTGTGCAATGTTGTGCTTGATTGTTTATTCCTTGCTTCCCATTGTGAACTTTTGTTTATTGCTGAGGACAACAACATATAAATATGGGAATTATTTGATATGCTTCTAGCATATAGTAATTTTTATGCTAAAAAGAATCAAGAAATCAATCATAATTTATCAATAAATGCTAATAAAACTGAAAATTTTCATTATTTTATCTTTATCACTTGTTCTTTGAATTTTTATAGCAGGAAACCAAGAAAAGAAAAAAAGAAAGCAAAATCAAGAAGCCTCTGGATTTCAAGATTTTGATTAAAGATTTCACAAAGATAAAAGAAAGAGAAGATTTGGATTAAAGATTTCACAAATATAAAAGATAAGAGAAGATTTTCACACCCTAATTATAAAGAAGATTGAGATTCAAGATTGAGGGGTTTGATTATTCTTATTCTTCTTTAAGATTTTTTATCTACTTTTATCTATTTTTATCAAGGATAGACATAACTATGTCTAGCTAATCCTCTTTATTGTAGTTAGGGCCAAAACCTAATGTGAACTCTTCTGTAATTGGATTGATTTCTGTTATTCTTTTATGCTAAGTTGTTTTATTTCACTTTGTGTTGCATTGATTATATCTTTATTAGGGCTGATCATTCTAATAAAGTTCTGAGAGTTAGGGTTTACAATAGGAATGTTGGAACTTTAATTTCTGACAAGAGTAAAATAACAATTGTTACATTACCTAGGGATAAGGATGTATCATTGCAGATGAATTGATGTATTTTCTTAATGCTTAATTTATGAGATATCACTAAAGAATTAGGGTTTTGATTGGATTAAAGGGTTAAAGTCATTAAGGAATTAGGATTTAACTAGTTTAACGAAAAGATACATTATCTGAACAACTAGAATAATTAAATTCTTCTTAATAAAGAAGGTAGAGATCAAAAGGTGAATGTGCTTTGACTACAATTCTTCTTAATAAATTCTTCAAATCTAATTAACTTTGTTTTTAATTCTTATTGCATTTTAATTCTGTTATTTAAATTTCTCAATTCACAATACAAATCACAATTCAATTCAATTTTACTTCATCCAATTTAAAGATAATAGTCAAAATAAACTTGGTGCCTCAATCCTCGTGGAGACGATACTCTTCTTATCACTTTATTACTTGGAACGATCAATGTACTTGCCGAATTCGCTACAAAAGTCCCACATCAGATAAGAATAGAAAAGTTGAGCACCATATAAGTGAATGAGAAGACCCATAAACTTGAGCCTTAAGGTTTTGGGTTAAGGTGTGTTGTCTAATTCACTTATATGGTTACTCATGATCAAATACCTATATTTCACTTTTATTTCTCCTCACATAACCTTCGCATAATTGGATGTGATTGTTCCGAATCCCTTCTCGTATCTCAATTTTCCATGCACGTATTCCATTTGAAGGTCATTGATGTGAAGCTCGTTGCATTGTTCTGAATACTGCACAGACCATCCCTGAAGTCTGTTGACATGGACATGTTATTTTTTCCGAATTACTATCCTAAACCACCTCTTGAACCTATTGCTGATCAAAGTCATTCCTGGAAGAGTGTTTGAAGAAGCAATTGGCATGTTGGGCATGACTGATATTCATGTACCAACTTGAGGGGGAGTGTTGAATTGTGTAATTTAAATTTCAAATTATTATTAGGATTTGTTAGGTTGTTACAATTTATTATTATTATTATATTTAAATAGGAATTAAGATTAGATCAGTTTGTCATTATTCCATATTATTAGGAGGTTGTTGAACTGCTGATAAGTGCCACATTTCAGTAGAAAATAGGATTCAAATATGGCACTTATCCGTCATTTAAATTGATTTAGGCACAAGAAAACCCTAGAAACCTAGTTAAATGATGACTAAGTGAAGGTAAGCTATGCTTTTGTATTTTGATAAGATTTCGGCCAAGTAATGGATTCATATTTTGCTAGGTTTCGAAGTTACGGAAGAA
>PYAF01005011.1:897125-910510 GCA_007407185.1 Glycine tomentella
CCTACATTCACCTGACTTGTATCCGTTTATTTATTTCATTTCCCGTAATCATTTACTTGTTTTCCGTTATCTTTATTTTTACATTTTTCCGCAAACAACAAATGAATCTTCGTTCTTTCTTATCTGTATATAACTACTAAATTGTTAAATTAAATCAACTGACGTAAACCCAAATCCCTGTGGAGACGATCTTTTATTTTTGAAACTTACAACGATACAACGGTATGCTTGCCGTGGTGATTGAAAAATCGGTAACAACTGCTCTTATATATACGAACCTCACGTTGAGGGAAACTATATGAAAGAGAACGGACAAATGAATGAAACAAATGAGGAATTATTATTCCGATTTATGCATATCTAATTTTTAACAGATTTATTAACATTTTTTAAAATTTCATGGTTGCAAGAAGGGGAGCTTACAGAAAGATCTATTCAAAGAAGTGATGCTAGGGAGCTACAGACCTACGACCAAAATTTCTACGAAAAGAAAATTCGGGATGGGGAATTTTCCGAAAGATCGTGAGGCTTGATCTTAAACTTGTGCTTTAAAGTTTTATCAATTGTTATGATGTCTTATTCTTTTGATGTTGTTGTTGAAGAGGGGAGATGGCTAAGAATGTTCAGATTGCCACTGTATTGTACGGTAGCTCCACAAAATACTGATGATAAGGTTTGTTTTGCTTGATTAGGCTACCATGACTAAAATTTGTAGAATACTTGTAAGCTTATTCAGAATGGATTAAGGATGTTGTTTTATTTATTGCCAGACAAGAAGGTATTTTGACGATGTTGAGCATAAGAGGGGACAATATGGACACTATAACATCCTTCCATTATATGATGTTGGTGTTAAACCAGCAATCATGGAACTTCCTAAGGTTTGTATGTCTAGGATATAGTAGGCATTGTTTGTTTTGCATCTGCTAGTTATATAATAGCCCTAAAATTTTAAATTTTAAATTTGATTTTTTTTTCTTTTTGTTGAAATTAAAGATCAAAGCAGCAATTAATGCTTTATGTAGAGTGGATAATCTTCCAATTCCCATAATTCGTGCAAGACCTAATGCTTCTCATGATGATTCTACAATGCCTACAGATAGGCTTAAAAAAGTGAATGATATACTTGATTGGATTGCCATAGTTTTTGGGTTTCAGGTAATGAATATTCTCCCCCTCCCCCTTCTATTTCCTAATTTCACTTTGATTGGAAGTTGTCCTGGTTAGAAATGTAGTTGGCAGAGAATTAGATGCCACACTTATTATTAATTCATAGGAGTTGGATTCTAGGTTTTAAGATGGAAGTGGACGAAGTGATGTAGATTGGACTTATGATTGGGTTTTGATGTTGAATTCATGGGAGAACAGGAATCAAATTTCTAATTTTTACTTTTTGATAAAAGGAATCAATTTTTTATGGTATGGGGTTAGTCTCAAAATGGGTGGATTGAAGTTTTATTGAATACGTTCCATTAAGCATATACAACAAAATTTATATACTAATTTATTGAGAAAGCTTTTGAAATAGTGTTTATTTCTCCCTTGAAAAATGTTACCAAATGTGCACTCAAATTAAACATGTATGAACATATAAATCTAATCTCGAAGCAAGATTAGTAATGACAAGTATGGTGTTATTCCAAAACTACGAGGATTTTTTACTCTTCTATTTTATAATTCTCTTTCTATTATTTAATTCCTATTTAGAAAAACCTGTCAAAGTACATATAAACCTGTCAATTTTTATTGTTAGCAACCAATGAAAAATATAGTTGTGTATATTTGTCATGCACATGTCTGGTAAACAATCTGACTTAAATGTTTCCTTCTATTTTGGTATATGAAGAAAGGAAATGTGGAAAATCAAAGGGAGCACCTTATATTATTACTTGCCAACATAAATATAAGGGACAGGCCTGAACCATCTTATCAGGTGAACTATTATTTCCCACAAAAAGCTAGTTTTTTTTCATATTTAAGGGTTGTTAATGCTAAATTTAAATGTTGCAATTACGCTTCCACTTATCTTATTAAAAGCTAACACAAAGCTTGTTGTAGCTCCACGTAGAAAGTGTAGAGAAGTTGGTGGCTAAAATTTTCAAAAATTATGAGTCATGGTGCCATTATGTGCGTTGTGAATCCAATCTTAGGTAATTGAATGTTTTATTTTAGATAGTAATACCCAAGGAATTGAACCATGAGTATGTTTGGATTAAGGAGTTGGGAAAGGGAAATGAGGGTTAAGTAAATTATGGCTATGCTATTATTTTAGAATTTAATAAATTATATTATCTTTAGAATGCTATTATTGTTATTATAATTATACTATATATCATTTTTTAAAGTAAATTATACTACACCTTCAAAAAATATATATTTATATTCCTTAAAGTTTTTTCATATTGCACATAATCTCATTATGCTTTTATATGGTCAAGTGATGGGTCAAAGTTGCGCATTGCTTATAAGGTATGATACATGATAATTTCTTTCAATTTTTATTTTCATAATGTAGCATCATTGCCACTCCTAACTAGTGAATTACTTGATACAGGGCTTTCCAAGAGCATACAATGAGGATGCAGCTTTGAAAGCATATCCAAAATCTAAGACAGTGCCATGTGAGGACTTTGAGACTTTATTCAAGGTTCCATGTCGTGGCTTGCATTGTGGATGTTTGACTTATTTGTACTTCAACAAATATAGGCAAGAAATAGCCCTTATTGTCTGAAATTATTTAATTTTTTTTATGGCACACTATTAAATTCTTGAGTGATGCTATTTGTTACGATTAGTGAGATGTAAGAATTGCGCACAAAAACTTAATTGTCAACCCAAATTACTTCTTTGTTGTGTCTGCTTGTAAACTTATATAATTTTTTAATGAAATTTTAAATAGGAATTAGGGTGGTATTTTAAAATTGGCTCATGTTGTACCTGCAATTTTTACTGTGATGTCATGGCGGTAGCTTAGTGGTATTTAATGTTTTTTTAAAAAGCATACATATTCTAAGACAGTTGTAGGAAAAACCGTCTTAGAATGTCACATTCTAAGACAGTTCTTCCTAAAAACCGTTTTCGAAATATTATAAACTTTTTTTTTTATAAAAACAAAGTTTCTAAGACGGTCATAGGGAAAACCATCTTACAATGTGACATTCTAAGATGGTTTTCCCTATGACCGTCTTAGAAACTCATTTTTTATAAAAAAAAATTCAACAATCATTCTAAGATGGTTTTAGGCTAAAATCGTCTTAGAAAACATGAAATATAAGACAATTTTAGTGTAAAAACCGTCTTAGAAAAGAGTTTTTACAATTTTTTTTGAAAAAAAAAAACTCCTTTTTAAGACAGTTCTTAGGAGGACCGTCTTAGAATGACCACATTCTAAGACGGTTTTATTTTAAGACGGTTTTACTAAGAACCGTCTTAGAAAGTGAGCGCTACAAAAAGGTTTTATAACTGTCTTAGAAAGTAATGATTTTCGACGACGCTCAATACAAAGACGATCGTACAACCGTATTTGTATGGGGTTTACAACCGTCTTTCAAAGACACTTTTGTAGTGGTGCATGATGGGTAGAGGAATTATTCTGATATTACAATTAATCATGTGTTTGTGTTCCCTTGATCTTGGACAAATTATAAATATCCCAAAACATCTTATTGTTATTATGATTGTGTTTTTAATTTCCCTTTTGTTCAATTTGATTTCAAAGTGAGAGTGGATAATATTGATTCACATTGACAGTATTACAAAAAGAATAATAATAATAATAATAATAGTAATCGACGTGCTTGTGTAGTTTATTTTCAAAATCACTACAAGAAAAATGATCTATGCCTACGGACAAAAACTATCGCTAGATGGTAAAAGTGTGTAGGTAAATATATTAAAGACTTTGCCCTACGGGCATTTTGGCCATCAACTTTGAGGGGGCGTATAGTGATGGATTAAAGTCTGTTAGTATAGGTTTTACCTACATATTTTCTTTCACCTACAATTGTAACGACCCGCCTTGTCACTACTGTATCATCTACTCTTAGCACACAAGATTTAACTTTCAATGAAAACTTCATTAAATTGATTATGAAAATGGTAGTAAGTTTTTCACGATAATACAATTATTATACACACGATACAATTACATAATTGAATACACATGTATGCATATATTGAACCAGTACATATCATTTACATATCAACACTTAATTTGATTTTACATATATTTACACCTGTAATCTTACATGTCCAACAAAAGAGAATCGAAGAACTAACTAAGAAAGAGTTGATTAACAAAACACAACTCTTTCCGAAAAAGAATTCCAACGTCATCACGTCGGCTTAGTGGCTCCAACAAAAAGAATCTCTCTCCAAGGTCACCTACTGCTGCTCTTCTGCTCCCACGAACAAAAGTTCGTGATCATCACAGGTACCAACCACACGGTACAACAAATGCAAGGGTGAGTTTATTATATAAAACCAACAAACATCAGATAGCAGCAATTGGGAAGAAAACAACATTACCCACCATATTCATTAACAAAAATCCATGATTCCAATACACACTCAACAAACCAATCATCCAATGCATTTCACAACTCAAACAATCATGCATAGAATGATGCATGCACCTGACTCATCTATTAGCATGCCATGTAGTACCATCTCCCAAAAATAGCCTCTCTTTAGGAAAAATGATTCATCGCCTATCAAGGTCACCCTGTCGTGCACTGGTCATTCCCCCACCCGGTGATCAGCCAACGTCGCAAGGGAATTCCAAACCTAATGACCCCTTAGTACCTGTGTCTCAGCCCACTGAAACTCACAGGTACGCGTGTGCCTTCATTCTATTTTCACACATACAAATGAAGTATGAAACATGGGCATCATTAATGCATGACCCGGCTAGGAACAAATCCTTCCTCGCAAGGGTAACCCATCATGCACTCCCCCTGTACATACGTAAGACACCAATGTAGGCTCACCGATGCACTGACCGTGGCTAGGAACAAATCCATTGATGTGTTGCAAACACATCTTAGTTTTAGGCTAGTTTTAGGTTATAATTTAGATAAATAGTTAGGAATTAGAATAGAATTAGTAGCTTATTATTATATTTGTTTTTAAACTCAATTCATTACCAATTGTGCATTTCAGGTCTAAAAAGAGGAAATTCAAAGCAAAAGAAGGAAGAAAACAAGATTCAAGGTCTCGCGCGGATCCAGGCGCGATCCGCGCGAGTCGCGCCAGAGGAAAAATTGAAGGCCCCAGTTTCGAAGACTCCACGCTATCAGCGTGGAGGTTCACGCCATTAGCGTGACTAGGCCGCAAGAACTGCGCCAGGATCCGCGCGAGTCGCGCTAGAAGCTCAGCATCAAGCAATACTTGCGTGGACTTCACGCGATTAGCGTGAAATACCACGCTATCAGCGCCATCATTTCGAAAGCCCCACGCGATCAGCGCGGGACCTGGCACCATCAGCGTGGAATTGATTTCTTGCCTGATTTAAAATGATCTGTTTCGAGATTTTGCCCAGTTTTAGGCTTTGTTACTGTAATTAAATCATTCTATAAATACAAGGCCTCTAGGATTGATTAAAAATCACTGAATAATCCTGAGATTCATCTATAATCGTATATTCCATCATTCTAAACCTCTGGAAGTCAAGAATCAAAGCTAGGATTGCAGCAGAATCATGTATTATTCAACAGCTGTTGTGTTCTTGAAGCCTATGTCAGGCTAAACCTTGAATTGTGGTTAGGCCAAGAACCGATGTAAACTCCTCTGTAACTTGACTAGTATTGAATGAGATTATTATGTTTGCTTTAATTTATTATGTTGTTTATTGTTTTATTCTTGTTTAGAATTGGCCATTCTATCTAAGTGCTGAGGGTTAGGATTCGCAATGGGGACGTTGGGGTTCTAATTTCTGACATGAATAAATTAACAGTTGTTCATTGCCTAGGGATAGGGATGCGTGGCTGCATAACTTTATAATAAACTCTTTCAATTGCTTAACTCAATAGAATTCACTAAGGGATTAGGTTTTCGATTTAGGTTAAAGGGTTAATTCGCTAAGGAATTAGGGATTAACTAATATAGGAAAGATTTATTCTCTGAGTAAACAGAATTAATTAAATTTATGACCAGTTAAGTGAAAGAGGTAGGGATCAAAGGGGATTGTGCCTAACCACAATCATCCATTCCATTGGTAACAACCCAACTATTTACTACATTTACTTCTTTTCAATTTACTTTCAAACACTCAACACACAACAAATTCTTCACAAATAATTTCTTTTTATTTCCAATTACATTGACTGCAACTTGCTGTAAATTTCAACCCAATCCCTGTGAAGACGATACTCTACTTACCTACTTTTATTACTTGAAACGAGCGGTGCACTTGCCGTGTGCTTATTTCGCAACATCCATCCTCCCCAAGGGTAACCAACTGGTCATTGCATCCCATGTGTACATACACAGCCTACAATCATTGGCACCATCAATGTATGACCTAGCTAGGAACAAATCCTTCCTCGCAAGGGTAACCTGTCATACACCCCCATGGGTATCCATGTATATCCACACACAATGACATTGTCCACATCAACATTATCTCTCATCAAAGTCATTATCAACCTTAACATCATATCATCTCAATATCATCATCATGCATATCAATATTATCTCATTTCAACATCATCAATCGCGTCATCATTATCTCATTTGAACATCATCAATTACATCAATGACACATCAATTTTAGTATCATCAATCAATGACATCACAAGTAATCACATTTCACATCTATACATAATACATATGCCTGAGATTCACATTCCTCAGGTCTTCAGATAATCCAAATTTCATACATTCACAATTCATCATAACACAAGACTGATATTTTTAGGAAAATTCTAAATTAAAGAGGAGAACTACAACATATAAAACACACTCTTGTGCCCATTTAAAAATTTAGTAAAGAATTAAATAGAAGAATACATTATAAAATTTTGGGCAGAGTCTCCTCTGTAATTAAGACTTTTCCCAAAAATCCAATCATTACAACGACAATATTATTCACAGTTTATCCATCAACAAGCCAATTCATCGCATCCCATTAGTTAAAAATAGTTTTTCTTAAAAACGAGCACACACATGAACAAACACATATCAATGATAAATACATCGCATCCCATTAGTTAAAAAAACGTAGTTTTTCTTGAAAACCAACACATAGCAGAGACAAGCAGTTATCTTCATAGTTGGACTCCCTGGCCCCCAACTATGGTATCAAAACTGTAACCAGGTAATAAATTCCCTTACCTATCTATATCCCTCTGTTAGCTCCTTGAAACGTCGTTTTGGGATCTCTCAAGTTCATGTGCTTTGGTCCAAACGCAGAGCTCTATATACCAAATTGAAGATAATTTAGTATAGATTTCATAAACAAGGCTAACGTTAGCATTCGGGGTCAAATACCCACTCGATTAAAAGAAGGGTAAAATGGTGTTTTAGGAGTCCACATCAAAAGACATCATTTTGAAATTCCGATCACACCAATGTGATCAGGGTTCAGCAAGGATCACATAAATGATATCAGTTTCATAAAAAGGAGACTTTTACAACATCTCATTTCCAAAGGATTTTCAAAAGAAGTATAGAAATAGCCAATAACGTTACTCAAATCACAAGACACATCAAGAGAGACTTAAATTAGCTAGAAGAAGACAAAGGAAACTAAGATTACCTCAAGGAAACCAAGAAAGGAGGATTGGGAGCTCCGTTCTATACTGAAACTTCGAGAAGAGTTAAGATTCCGCTTCGATTAAAGGGTTCTTCTCCGTGCTGGGGTCTCGTGGCAAGAAACGGCGGCTCGTGGTAGTCTCCGGTGGTTGTGGGTGGTGTAGGAGAATGGTGGGGGAGCTTGGAGCTGTTTGGAGGAGGAAGAACCTCCATTTTCATGACTTGGAAGCTTAAAAACGTATTTAGCACCACCTCCTCTAGCCGAGGCGAGAAAAAATGCCTGCAAAACTCGCCTAGACAAGCTAACCCAATTCTAGAATTTTCTGCTTCAGTGAAAAATTAATTTCTGACGTTACACACATTATTTTGACAATTCCAACGGTCAAAAGTTGCATATATTGGTTAGAAATCTATCTTTAAGCTTTGAAGACGATCCAACGGTTAACCAATTCATAATGGTTATTTTACCAAAATAGGTTTTGGGTCAAATTTGAAATAACTTCATTTCAACACAGCTGAAGCAAATTCCCCATAACTTGACATCTACACCAAGAAATTGTGCATGGATAATTCACATAACATTTCAAATAATCCTAATTAATAAAATTAATCAAATTATACAAAGTATACATCACACATATATTTTAAGTTATCGAAATTTCAGGGTGTTACAACAATTACATTTGATTGTCACTATATGCAATTCCTACAATTCACAATGTACGTAGGTAAAAGTCATTAACTTATATTTACAACCTCTAACTATAGGTGAAAACATTAACTTTTAACTACAACCTCTAACTGTATGTAAAAGTCATTAACTTATGCGTACCATTGAAAGGTTGTAGATACAAACCATTAACTTATACTTAAAGGCTTTAACAGTAGGTAAAAGTCACATAATAAAAAAATCACGTTGCTTATTTTCTATTGAGATGCTTTACGTTTCCAAGTTATTATTATTATTATTATTTTGTTATCTAGATAAAATGAATATCAATTGTATCTAAGTTAATCGTCTAAGATTTTTACAAGTTCAAGGAACTAATCTATGCAATGAAGTACTTGCCTTACTTAAAAGGAAAAAGTTATAATAGTTTTGAAACATTGGAGAAAACATTGAAAATTGACAAAAATAGACTAATTAAACTCCTTTCTCTCTGAGGGATGAAGGGGACAAATATCCATTTCCCAGGAAAGTCACATAATCACAAAAACAAACACAAGTATTTAGGTATCCCAAATTACCTAACAAAGATGAGATGATATCTAGCATCCACAATAACCAACAGAATAGACACATCCAAGTAAAATCGAATAATTACAAAAATAGACAAAAGTATTTATGTCCCAAAACACCTAGCAAAGCCAAGATATGTTCAGAACCACATTCAAACAAAATATATGTATTATAACAATATGATACAAAATAAGGCATAGCAACTTATCAATATTTCACTCATTTGGATAAATATGTTGTAGCTAAAACATTTTTTCTTTAGTAAGCAAATCTGCACTCACAAACCACTAGCAAGGACGAATACAACCACTTCACCTAGTGAAAGAGACCAATATTGACACTAAATAATTCAAATGGTTGAAAGGTAAGAATCACATTGCTCTTTTTACTAACATGTATATGCAAAATATAGGACCACTACTTCCCCCTCCCCCACCCCTCACTCATGAGTCCCCATTGTACAATTATGTTTTTGTCTTTGGTTTAACTTCATCCCAATTCAACACTCATCATGTCATGTGGTTCCATGCAGGGCATCTTTTTCTGGTATAGGTAGTGTGTGCAAAATAGAAAACAGAATTACCCAATCTAATATGGCATCACATTCTTGCTTCCCCCAAACAAAACCCCTCTAGTCTCTACCAACTGTATTATGAGCTCAACACTCTCATGAGTCATGAGCTCAGCTCATTATATAATGTCATGTGGTTGTGGATAGTAACACAAAGCAGAAGCAATCTTATGAACATGGGACATCAACTTTAAAGACTGAGAAGAATGAAGCCACAACAATGCCACATCAACTTTAAAAATCACTCATCTAATCACAAGTAATACATGGAAGCAGAGGAATGCTAACCTTGGGGGAGCCACTGTGAGCTTCCGTGACAACTACGAGTGTAGAACGACACCAACGAACTGTCGTCAGACAACGCTGATGACTGGAAGCGTTGTGACTGGAACCGCCATGACAATGACCTAAGCCAATGTAGGTAGGTGCGACAGTGAAGCTGGGCGTGAGAGTGAAGGGTGAGTTTCTGCAGAGGAGAGATAGGCACGATCGAGAGTGAGAAGGGTTTAATTGGGGGTCAGGTTTTATGATAACAACAACATCAGTTTTCATAGCAAAACTGATGTTAACTATCTAATGTTAACATCGATTTTATTAAAAATCTGGAAAATCGATGTTAATAAGTCTTTGTTAACATCGGTTCTCCTTAAAAATCTGGAAAACCGATGTTAACAGGACTTTGTGAACATCGATTTTATTAAAAATCTGGAAAACCGATGTTGACATGACTTTGTTAACATCGGTTTTCTTAAAAATCTAGAAAACCGATTTTAACAGGACTTGATTAACATCGATTTTTCCAGGTTTTTAACAAAATCGATGTTAACAAAGTCCATTTAATTACAAATTTGCCACCGCATTTTCGTTAACATCAGTTTTCTTAAAAACCGATGTTAACTGAGTGATGTTAAAGCATATTTTTCTAGTAGTGTAATCCTTAAGCTAAGTCATTCTCCTAAATTACCAAATGAATCTTTGTAGTACATAAATCCAAAGTGACTTTCCAAACTCCAATTGATTGACAAATCCTTATAAGACTTCCTTCAATGTTCTGTATTGTGAGAACATAGTCTTAATAAGATAAATCACTTAAAGTCTTCATGCTTCTTGCATGGAACTAGTATTTGAACATCTTCTTAAGAGTTATTATATTATGCAACCATGTACACGAATTGCAGTTACACAAGCAATACCAAGGAGTTCATTACCTATAATAAGCTACATGCTTCTCTTAGCAGATTTTATATGTTTTTTAGACTTCACCATTCCTTAGAAGAAATAAGACTCTCACACACAGTGGTTTAGGAAAAAGAACCTTAACAATGATATATGCAATAAATACCAAACTCCATGGAAATAACAAAAGAACCTGGAACCAACAACAATGGCGATAATGGGCTTCTAGATTGCCCAAAACTAAGGATATAATGACTGGAATGATGATGATGGGCACAATGGCAGTGGCAACAATGATGAGAGGTGAAATATAGAGAGGTTTAGGGTGAAATGAAGAGAGGCAAAAAGTGTTAGACTCAAGGGTGCTAGATAGGATCAAGAAGCTGAAGTTCTTAAACATTGAAATGATTAGGCTTTTACATGCCAATTCAATTGAATGACATTTGTAATTTGTGTATGTCTAAGTAGATGCCTCCTATGATCCATTGCATAAAACTCATTCATGTTTTTGCATTCATGTTTTCATAAAAAGCTTTTTTGAAACACAAGGATTTCATGAATGCATAAAAAAACCAAGTGTTCCACGTTTCAAGTTTTGGAAAAATAATTTCTCATTGGTTTAATCGATTACCAGCAAGTGGTAATCTATTACTTGAGAACTAAGAACATTTTAATTGATTACGAGATTGTGGTAATCGATTACACAGTTCATAATCACATAATGGACTTCCTGTGATAATCGATTACAGCATGGTGGTAATCGATTACTGGCCAACTATTTTGAATAAGACTTCCTGTGATAATCGATTACATTGCAATTTAATCAATTACATTGTTCATAAGTCTTTTTCAGAAAGCTCAAGAACACTTTAATCGATTACATAAGTGATTTAATCGATTACTGACATATAAAACAATTTTCTCTATAAATAGATATATGTTGCTTGTTTTAACAAAGAACAACGAAATAACAACGAATTTCATAACCTTTCTGAAGAGAGAAAAGATACTGAGTTATTTTGTGTTTGACCCTCAAATCCTCAAGCTTCAAGATTCCTTGAGAGGATTTCTTTTTTGGCAATTTTCTAAAAAAGAACTTGGAGAGAATGTTCTGAGATTTGTCTTTCAACCTTGATTCAAGTTTAGTTATTTGCATTCATCTGCAGTGGATCATCAGGTTGTTTCTCTCCATACTACTTTAGTTGTAATTCTTTTTAGAATTTCTGGTTTGTGTAACTAGTTCAATAGTCTTTCTTAAAGCTTGTCTAGAATAGGTGTTTCTAGAGGAAATAGTAGAGAAGGGTTTTCTCTATGTCTTGATCACAGAGAGTCTAAGGGAGTTAAATTTTGTGTTCTTAATCTAAGTCTGATTGAGAGTGATTGTGTAAGCTTGTAAGAAACAAATTACTATTAGTTGAACTCTAACTAGATGGTTAGAATAACTAGATGTAGCTTCTCTAGGTTGAGAAGTGAACCAGCATAAATCTTGGTGTTCATTACTTCTTCTTTATCTTTTCTTGTGATTATTAATTGTCATTCGTTGGTATAACTTTCATAATCAACTGAAACTTTCTTGGTGCAATTGCTTTCTACAAAGATTGATGTTTGATTGATTGAAAGTGTTCAACGGTTGTTGTGTGATACAATCCCTTTTAACTCTGATTGTAAAAGAAATTTTAATTGGCCAAGAATAACCAATTCACTGCCTCTTGGTTGTTGTGTGTTGTTCATATTGTTTTCACCAAGATGTTTTGGCACGAGAGTTGGAATGAAACAATATGTTTATGATTTAGGGTGAAGCACAACATCGATTTCATGAAAAATCGATGTTAACGGGCCAAGATCAACATCAGTTTAAAACAAAACCAATGTTGACGTGCGAGGCTCAACATCGGTTCTAAACAAAACCGATGTTAAGGCCATTCTTAACATCGGTTCTCTAAGAATTGATGTTAACCACATCTACTTATTCATAAAAATGCCATCGTGTATTTGTTAACATTGGTTTTCATATAAACCGATGTTAATTTGATGATGTAATATCTATATTTTCTAGTAGTGAAAACATTGCATCACCTTTCTTAACATGATCACCACAAAATTATCCTCAACAACTTTATTTTCTTCCAGGGTTGTGGCATGATAGAGGGTTTTTAGTTGAATATTTTTCTATCCTGATTAGCTTATTTGACCTCTCTTTGACCCTTATTTTCCTATTCTAATTCAGTTTTTGGGCCTAGGCAAGTGGGCTTAATTACTAATTGTTGCGTATTTTCGGATTTTTGCTCACTTAACGTATCTGACTTGTGCAGGACCTATAGGGAGCTACCGATCTCCGAATGGAGCGTTCTAGGAGTCCCTGGAAAGATAAAAAAAAGATATACAAGTTTGACACAGATAGCCCGAGGCCGATTCTGTCATTTAGAGGGTCATTTTCAGCTTTGAATTTAACGCCTCTGCACTTGTAATTTTGGGCTGCGAATTTGACTTTCATGGTTGTAATTAGCAAATAATTAGATTGTTGGGCTTGTTTGTGACCCATTTCGTTTTCAGAACTCAGTCACTACATATTAGTGACTTTAGTGAGACTTGGACACACACTCTTTACAATTTCAATAAACAAGTTTTATTTTCCTTTCCTTTAGT
>PYAF01005011.1:910610-956421 GCA_007407185.1 Glycine tomentella
CTCTTTAATTTTAGTTTACGTTTTTGCAAGTTTTACTTACGCATACAAACTGTTTGTTAAAATTCCCCCCTTACTGTTACCATTGAATTGAAGCTAGAACCATATTGATCGTGTCTCTGAGTCGACCTAGGTTAGCTCTGTGCTACAGAATTAGCTTAGTAAAATTGTTTTGGTGCGTGTCGACAACGTGTTTATCATGGCATCCTTAAGCACCTTCCCATAATGAATAAGCATTTGTTGTGTAGCAGCGTAATTATCAGCACCTTGCATTGTCTCTATATTCTTCTTCAAATCAGCAACCTAATATCAATTAATAAAATTAACAATCCACAAAAAAATGTAAATTTAAAACATTCAATAGCATCGACACAAATTTAACTAAAAAAAACCTACAGCGAGAAAATTACAAAAGAACTAAAAGAAAATGGTTTAATCAAGAAAAATTAACAATCCACAAAAAAAAAAGAGTATTCCAAAGAAATGTAAATATTGAATATCATTCAACACAAATGTAACAACACCTAATATTTTTTTTAAAAAAATCCTACACAAGAAAATTACAAAAGAACTATACCTTTAAATAAAAATAGAAAAAACAACAGCAACATCGAGAAAAATATAAAAGGAAAGAAGTAAAAGAAAATGGTTTAACCTAAAGAATTACTATGTCTTAAGGTTTCACTATACCTTGAAAGTCTTGATGTTAATCTTCATCTTCTTTGAGTTTTGTTTCTTTTGGGGGTTTGGAATTTGTAATTCCTATTGGAGTGTTGCACTCCGTTCGCTTACATATATATAAAGCTAGAAAGAGAAATAGGAGGATGCAGTTACAAAATAACAAAAGATGGGGGAGTGTACCATAACCAAATACCAGAAGATGAGGAGTGTGCAGCTCTTCAGTTTTCAATCCTCGTTTCAACAAATCGCAAGTTATAAATTTAGGCATCTCTCAGAGAGAATAATGTATAAGTTTCTTATGATATTTGAGGGTAAAGGTATCCAAAAATAGTGGAGATCAAATAGACTGTATCCTCTTTATCAATTGTTTTATATATCAATTTCTCTAAAGATGTTAATTAACCCATCAATCATGATTGTCACTGTCACCATAATGACAATCGCTTCAACCATCACCTTAATCGTTGCCGCCATCACCACCATCATTAACTACCACCACCATCGTCATCAATCGCTACGACCTCTGCCATCATGACCTTCGTTGTCGTTGCTATCACCATCATGATTGTCATCACCACCATCACCGTCGCCATGACCGTTGTCCCCATCGTTGTCGCCACCACCATCGTCATTGACAATGGTTGTGGCATTAGCAACAGTGATAATGCTTATGATGGCAGAGGTGGTGGCACAGCGATGATGATGATTGTCATGACGGCGGTGGCAGTGACAATCATAGTGATGGTGATGGGTTAGTGATAACTAGCATAACACTTATTTTACAAAACTAATCTTATAATTAAAGTTACATTGAAAACTTAAAGTGACACTTATTAGGAGTATTAGTGGGAAAAACAAATAATATTACACTAAAAAACTAGCATAACACTTATTTTAGCACAAATTATTTTTTCAAATGCAACATGCATTTTGCAACAGAGGAATATATATTATTAAATTTGTATGTTATCCTCTTAATTAAATGGATAGGTAAGAAAATATTAATTTCAAAATTAATATGAAAATTTCATTTCCATTATCTTCCACATATGGTAAGCCTTTTAAATATTTTAGTATAAAATCCCTCTAATTATTTATCGTACGAGTTTAATTACAAATTTTATGTTAATACACCTCAGATGACCAAATATCTCTAACAAATGTCTCTAGCAATACTTTTCATAAACTAAGTCTAGTTACATCTTAAAAAGAATTATAAAAACCTTAGAATGTAATCATCAAGTGACTTTACCAAAATAAAAATCTAAATATAAATTTAACATATTGCATGTTGTCATTGAAAATATATGAAAAGGATAAGCAAAGATTTTTTAGACACGTTTTAACTTTCATTCTGGGTTAATTTAGTTTTGACTCCCTTATCTTTTTCATACTTTAATTATTAGTTCTTCAAAAAAAATATTACAAATTTTAGTCCTCTATTAATTTTCAATCAATATTTTTAGTTCATCTAAAAAATTTCCATTTTTGTCCCTTGATTATTTCTATTGTGCAAAATTACTCCCTATTTTGCACATTTTATTCCCTCATTTATTTTATATTTGAGACTAATTTGGACCAACAAAACATAAACGAAAGTCTACAAATGGACAAATTTTTTGAAGGGACCACATAAAATTGCTAATAAAAATTAATAGAGGATTAAAAGTTGTTAAGGAAATTGAGTGACTTAAAATTAGAATTTGAAAAAATTAAGGGACTAAACATTAATTAATGCTTGATTTTCATTGTTTAGCTACAACTTAACATACATTGACAAAGACTAGTTGGAGTAGCTACTCAATTTGAGTTCTTCGAATTTTGCTAAGACACTAATTGTGCCGCGGGGACCTCGATTTTAAAAAATACTTTTATGATCTTCTTAACTGATATTTTGTGGTTTGGATGCACAATTTCTGATGTTTTTTTTTTTTTTTTTTCTGTATGATGAACTAAAAAAGCAATTCTTGTATTTGAGGAGTAAAATACATTATTTAATATGAGGGACTAGAAACAACATATCCAAATTTGAGCAACTAAAAACGTATTTATAAAGACTTTTGGTTTTTGTCTATAACTTTTAAAACTAGTAGTTTTCATCTATATACTTTAGGGGAAAAAAAGTTCCTAAAGCTAACACCTTTTCCACCTATGAAAGAAACAAAATTTGTGTATTCCAGATAATACGGGTACTATTTAATATATATGGATACAATTATTAATTATTATACTTTTAATTAGGGAAATGATTCTTGAAAACAGAAAGGGAGTGTATATGTTGAGAGAATAAGAGGAAATGAAAGATAAATGAAGATAACTTTGGTGATATAATGTGACTTAAAGAGGGGAATAGAAAGAAATTATAGAAATATTGATGGAGTGTTTATAAATAATGAGTGTTCAAATATCATCACTCTTTCAATTAAATACTTACATAAGAACTACATTAATGACAAGGAAATAATAATAATTAAAGTATTGCAAATAAATAATTGAAAACATTAATTATTTTTTAAATATGTATTTTATCTTCTTAAATGGACAGGTAAAGAATAAAAGAAATATTAATTTTATTATCAACATGAAATTCTCATTTCCTTTATCTTCCACATATGGAAAGCCAATTAAACAATATTTTATTGTAAATCAGTATATTACCAATTTTTCTACTAATACAACTCCGATACACAGAAGAAACTGTATATAACAAATATCTCTGACAATGCTTTCCTTAAATTCAATATAGTTTCATCTTAAAAAGAATTTTTATATACAACACAACATGAAGAAAGAGAAAATCACATCAAAGTAAAATTTAAATATTTTACTGTAAAATTCCTCTAATTATTTATTATACATGAATTTAATTACCATTTTTATGCTAATACACCTCAGATGGTCAAACATCTCCAACAAATGTCTCTAGCAATACGTTTCCTAAACTAAGTCTAGTTACATCTTAAAAACAATTATATAAACAACTCAACATCAAACATGAGAAAAACACATCAAAGTAGTATTTTGAGAAATTCCTTCTTGCTCCTTAATTGTTCTTTTCTAGTCACTGTCATGGCTAGAAACAAGGTTCATCTTACATACATGAGCAATCCGTTGAAGAGAAAAGCAATGTTCAAGAAAAGGAAAAATGGTTCAAGGATTCTTTCTCTTCCAATTCATTTTAACTATATGCTTTATTAGCTAGCTTTGTAGCATGCATATTTATCTTTTCATAAAATTTCAATTCCTAACCATTTCTACTTTCAATCATTTATCCTTATGGATTGCTATGTTTCTCAATAGGTTTTCATAAAAGGGTTGATGAAATCACTACCTTTTGTAAGATTCAAGCATGTGCTATCATTTATACTCCTGATGAACCTGAGCCTAAAGTTTGCCCAACTAACCAGGGAATGGATAGTGTGATTTCCCAGGTTAGGAGAGTCTCTGAATTGGTACACAAAGCAATAAAATGTTGTGTCAAGAAAACCTTTTGAAAAGAAACATAATCAAAGCCCATGAGAAACTGAAGAAACTGAGGAATGAAAATAGGAAGAAATAGATTGACCTTTTCACACGTCAATACTTTGCTGGTGGGAACAACCTTGACAATGCCAACAATATTGATCTGAATGATATCACATTCTTGACTGATAAAAAGTTGGAGGAGATTACAAAGAAAATTGAAATGCTCCAAGTCCAAGAGGTGACACCAGCTATATATTGAAAATGGAGGAGAAACCATGACTGAAGGAGAGCAAGCACTTGTGGCGAATGTGGATGCCATGCCAAATCTGAATTGATCTAATGACAACATCAATGCTGGTGATAGGGATGAGATTGATGTGAACATTGGAAGATGTTAATATCTTAACCAATTCATCCCTTGAAATCTGTGATGTAGGGAAGAATTTATTTACTTTTATATTCTTTAGTAAAAAAGACAAGATGGAGTAGGTACTCAATTGTAGTCTTTCGCATTTTGTTAAGAAACTATTTGTCCTGGGAGAAATCGATGCACAAGTTAATATGGCAGATACGAGCTACCAATTGTCTTGAGAACAAAGAAATTTAAATCTATTGTAAAATTGAAATTTGAATCCCTATGAGATACAATTCTTATCCTTAAAACTACCAAATTAGAGACATAATATTTTGTAACGTTATTGGTGTTTTTATTCCTAAAAAAAATTCCAAATTGGAAATTCTGGTTTGTCTTAAATATGTTATATGTCTGATAAACTTCAACCACTTTTGACTTTGGTATCCCAAATTTTAAATTTCTTTTCTTAGTCCCTCGATTTTGAAAAATGTTTTTTAGTTGTTCTTGACTGGTATTTTTTGGTTTGGATGCACAATTTATGGTTGTTTTTGGCAGCATGCTGAACTAAAAAAAAACAATTCTCATATTTGAGGAGTAGAAAATATAAATTTTAATATAATGGACTAAAAACAACATATCCAAATATAGATTTTATTAAGCCTTTTGGTTTTTGTGTGTAACTTTTATCCAACATACCTTTGGAAACAAAATTGTTAATAAAGTTAACACCTTTTCCACCTATGGAAGGACCAAAATTTGTGTATTCCAAATAATATGTGTATTATTTAATAAAATGAATACAATTATTAATGGTTATACTTTAAATTAGGGAAATGATTTTTGAACACCCACTACTAGAAAATATGATTTTAACATTGGTTCTTTTGGACTTTGAACATTTGCTTTTAACCGATGTTGAAACCACTGAAGTTAAAAATATCAACTTTAACATCAGTTTTAAAAAATCGATGTTAACATACACTACACAACATCTATTTTTAAGAAAATTGATGTGACATAATAACAAAAAAATATAAAATATGCAAAATCAACATCGATTTTTGGAAGACCGATGTTGTAGTACACCTGAAACATCGATTTTCCTAAAAATCAATGTTGTGGTCCACTAACAAAATCGATTTTCCTAAAATTGACATTGATTTATGCACCACAACACCACAACATCGATTTTTCATTGGTTTTTTTTAAACGATGTTATTTTTTGTAATTTATTTTGATATACTGTCTATTTTTTAAATATTACCCAAACCTGCAAATTAAAATAGACCAATTAGGCAATTTCATAGTAAGAATCTTTATATTATTATTGAATAATTACTATAAAATCATTTACTATAACTGATTCTAATTAAACTACTTATACAATTGTAAAGCTCCTTAAGCACCTAGTGTTGCATTTTTAACTCTGAGATAAAATCTTGTCCACTAAATGCAAATTGCCTTTAGTCTCTGGTTCCAATGGTCTTGGATCAGTAAAATACTGCATGATATAATAAAACATAACTTAATCAATATAAATAATAACATGTATAACAAATAAAATTAGTTTTGAACTAAACAATTACCATTTCCCAATTATCTCTAAAACACCCTAGTACTATCATTGACATCCAATGCATCACATAATAGTCACACTCAATACTTCCTCTTTGCTTAATACACTAAATTCAATAAGATATTTAAAGTTAACTCAAAATTAGTGTACGCAGTAATAAATGTAATTTTTATGATATCAACCATTGTTTAAATGTCTTACTTTAACTATAATCCATTTAGCAGTAGCCTTGAATTTACTTCCTTGAATATCGTGAATCCCTTCAAAGCACTGGTTAAGAGAAACATGCATGCATATTATACAATTAAAATATTGATGTTTGACAAATGTAAAAGTAAACGTCTTACAAATTACATCTGACCTATTAATAATTCCTTTCAAGTAGTTATCGGGTTTATTGTGCAAAGAACAAAACCAGATGACAACACTGTCCTTATGACACATAATGACCAGTTGTCAATGTGCACTGCATTGGAGAACATCAAGTTATTATAATGCATACATTATTTAAATTGATTTGTTCAGTTTTACTTACCCATTCAAGTAGGCTCCTAGGTAGACATCTTTGTGAATTTCGCATCCATTTCTTAATATAATCCTTACATTCAAATTGCAATTGCCCAAATCTTTGTATGGACTATGGCTCAAGGAATCCACACACAGATGCATTCCCCAACCAATGACTTAACTCATTCATATGCCCATTGTTGTTAAAATAAAGTAAATTATATATCAATTTATAACTATCAGTATGTAATGCACTGTTATGTAAAGTGACTTACAGAATCCACATTTGTATAACAGAGATGTTGAGACATTGACTATCATGTATTATTTCATAATGATCTTCATGCTTTATGTACAAGGGGACGTGATCATTATACAACTCAAACACACTTGAATCCAACGACAGCTGCATAGGCTTAAGCAAAACCTGAGGAGTCGTCAACGCCAATGTCATCAAGTTCTAGCCTATCTATAGGTTTCGTTGGTCTCTCAGGTCCCTGTTTATCCTACCACTACTAGAAAAACAACATTCAACATCGGTTCTTTTTGACATTCCACATCGATTTTGAACCGATGTTGAATCAGGCGACGTTGAATGTGTGCAAGTTAATATCGATTTTCAAAACCGATGTTAATGAAACTAAACAACATCGATTTTCCAGCAATAACCGATGTCCATATCTGATAAATAAAAATGTAAAAATGTGTAAAAGATGAAACATTAACATCGGTTTCTTCAGTTTCCTAAGAAACCGATGTTAAGGAACACCACAACATCGGTTTTTGTCAAAAACCAATGTTGTGGTGATGTAACAACATCGATTTTCTTTGCAAAACCGATGTTGTTTACATGAAATCAACATCGGTTTTGAAAGGAAAACCGATGTTGATTTATAAGTTAACATCAGTTTTCTTAAAACTGATGTTGTTAATTGAATTTTTTTTAATATTTTGTCTGTTTTTTAAATTTTAGCAGTTCTTCAACCTGTAAATTTAAATACCAGGTCCAGCCAATTTCACAATACATTAAAATAAATTAGTATTTCAATAACAAATAAAATTCAATAGTGTCAATGTACATAAAAGAATTTCCTAACCTAATGTTTATACAATTGTTTTGAAAATTCAATAACCACCTAATCTACTAATATGTCATCTCTAATTTTAAGAAAAAACTTTGCCCATTGAACCCTAATAGCCTTTAAGGTGTCGGCTTCCAGTGGTCTTTGATCAGTGAAATACTGCATGACATAAGAAAACAATTTAATAAGTACAAAACAAAACCAAGTAAAAAAACAATTAATTTTGAATTAGACAATTAATTACCATGTCCTAGTTATCTGTGAAGCCTCCTTGGACTATTGTCGACATCCAATGCTTGACATAATAGCCACATTCAGTGCTTCCTGTTTGCTTATTACACTAAATTGAAAAACATAGTCAAAGTTAAATGGCAATTAGTGTAAATAGTAATAAAATTTATTTTCAATACATAAACCATGATTTATTAAAAGACTTATTTTAAGCACAATCCATTTAGTTGTAGCCTTTGATTTATTTCCTTCAGTGTCATGGACTCCCTTCAAAGCACTGCTTAAGAGAAACATGCATGCATAGTGTACAATTTACCTTTCAACTATAGAAATAACATAAATGTGTTACAAATTAGAACCTACCTGTTAGTAATTTCTTTAAGGTAGTTATCAGGCTTGTAATGCAACGAACAGAACCAGACGACTACATTGGCCTTTGAACATATAACTACCAGTTGCCAATGTGCACTGCATTGTCGAAAATCAGATTATTATACTGCATACATTAATTAAATTGTGATACTCATTTGTACTTACCCATTCAAATACGGTGCAAGGTAGACAAGTTTCTATGATCTCGGCATCCATTTCTTCATAAAGTCCTCGATTTGAAATTAAGATTGGCCAGATCTCTGTATGGACTGTGGCTCGAGGAATTCATACACATCGGCATGATCCAATTGCAGGGTTAATTGATTCATATGCCTATTGTACCGTGAAAATAAAGTCAATTAAGCAAGAATATAAAACAATTCACGAAGTAATGCTAGTCAATTGCAAGTGACTTACAGAATCCACAATTGTATAACGGAGGTGTTGAGACATTGACCACCATAGATGATCTCTGAAATATCCTCATGCTTGATGTACAAGGGGAAGTTGTCATTATGCACCCCGAACATATTTGGGTCCCATGGCACCTGGAAGGATCTGAGGAAAAGATCAGGGATGGTCAATGCTATCTAGTACAAGGGATTAGAAATATTTTTCGGCTTATCTACAGGTTTCATCGGTCCCTTGGGTTCTTGTTTATCCTACACAGTTAACAACCATAAGTGAACGATCAAGTTAACTTTATATGTGACAAATCATTCGTAAATGAGAAGAAAGAAGGCAAAAATCAAATACCTTATGCAAAATTGTCTGTACAAGATGTGTCGGCCAAGCAAGGAAAGTGTTAAGTGCCTGCCTCACTAACTGAACCTCATCAGTGGGTACAGGGATGCGAGCATCAGCATCTCGTACTTCCTCAACACTCACCTTAACCTGATCAGTGGCAAGAGGAACGATGTGCACAGTCGTCGATCCCTCATAAACTCTGCCAAGGGCAACAAGGTGGGGAGGATTGTCATCGATATACAACCCACACCTGTCAGATGCACCCGTGTCTGGGTCATTCCTCAAGGGATCGACACAGCTTCCCTTAGTGCTGACACGAGCACCAAGGGACATGACTGAACCTCTGGAGGCTGCATGGCACCCTGAGACTGCATCTGGGTCTGCAACTGGCTGAAGCTCATCATCACTTGTTGCGTAACTTTTTCAGTGATCGACTGTGTATGTCGATCAGTGATGGACTGCTCCAGCTCTACCCTAATGTTGTCTTTCAGGCGATCCAAGTCTTCAGACGCCATTGACTTCGACTTGCGAGAGGTTGAGGCTGTCGATCCAAAGTAATGGGTGATGTCCTGATGTCCAATGGCAGCAGTCAAGACATCCTGACATCCAATGGCGACAAAAGTACCCTATGAGGATTGCTCATCTAGGGAACCCTACAATGAAAATAAGTACAACATTAGTTTTGTCATTTGTGATGCAAAAATTCATATAGAATGTCATTGAGATTGTTGTTTGACTAACAATTCTATCAACAATCTCACGTGCTGCCTCAAAAGTCATTTCCCCAGTCTTTATTGTGCGAGCCAGCTTCCACTTGACGTGCCATCTCACGGGGGAAGGATGGTGGATGATGGTCTCGGTGCTATCAGCATGAGTAGCTTCCTCCAATTGTTTCTTTTGTTTTTCTTCCATCAACCTCTTTTCTAACAACTCGTAACCCCCGCGAGAAAACACGTGAGGGGCGGTGTTCAACTTCTAGATGTTCTAGGCCTTTTTTCTAAAATCCTGTATGAATTACACATATAGGGTTAAAAAAAAGCGTTTGTTTGAATTCATAGTTGTTCAATTGTAAAACAATGTAACTCGGCTAACCTCCCAGGAAGTGACTCTACGTGTCTCATAGAATTGGGCCCATTTTTCCTTATTGGTCGTATTTCTCGCAGACAACATTAGCATCGTTGTCGTTGCCCTTTCCCAAGACCCATTTCCTGGTCAGGTCTGACTTAAACTGCCTCCATCGCTCACCTACTGTCTGTAGAATTTTCTTCTTAGTCTGTTGGTTGGACGCTTCAGGTATTTGAAATTCAGCCTCCGTTATAATGAAGTGTGTTTAACTGTTAGAATAACATTTATATTGTATCACTACAGGCAATCACATTGGAGATTTAATTGTAGTACCTGAATGTCCTCCCATATCAACTCCTTCTGCGCATCAGGAACTTCCTTCCATGTGTGGTGACATCGACCTTGTCTCTAGCAACGATCCCTAGGTATGTCCTCAATTTCTTTGCCTGAGGACCATCACACCTCCCAATGGTAGGATCAATAAGCATCAGGAGGTCTGGTAGCCAGTGAACACAACCGTGTTGCTTTCCTAGTCTTCTTCTCCATAGGAGGTGCTGGTGATTGAGGAGGAGAAGGTGGTGACTCAAGACGAGCAGGTGTTGACTTAGGCAGAGCATGTGCTGACTCAGGAGGAGGAGATGAGGTCGGTGGTGTAGTCATGACCCTGTTGAAAACAAAAACAAAGATAAGTAAAGTTAAGAGACAAGTAAGGTTACATATTAAATTGTAAATGTCGAAAAAAGTTATTAAGAAAATTACATTAAGTGATGTTAATTAATTCTCCTTCATCATGATCATTACGAGTTGTATGAACGTCGTCAAGAACATCTTCTCTGTTGATGTCAGTCATTGGTGTCAAGAATCGAGTGACACCAGTATCAAGGGTTGAATCATCATCGTCAAGATTAATACCAATGGTTTTTCCATGTAGTACCACTGACCACCTTTCATCACATGGATCTTGAACATAAAACACTTGTTTAGCTTGTTCTGTCATGATGAAAGGTTCGTCTTGATAAGTTAGCTTGTTAAGATCTACTAAAGTAAATCCGAAGTCCTCGGTTCTCACATCGCTATTGATATTAACCCACTTGCACTTGAAAACACACACAGTGAAAGTAAGATAATTAAGCTCCCAGATGTCATTAATGACTCCAAAGTAAGGCAAGCATGCCAAAAGTGGATTGTGGTCATGCACAGTAGCGAAGTGCTGCGACTCAGCTCTTAGGCTAACCCCATTGTTTTGCATTGTGCTATTCTCATCTTGCTGTTTGGTGTAGAAGGAGTACTTGTTGATATCGTACCCTTTCCAACTTCTAACATTTCTTTTTGGCCCATTTGCTAACTTCCTCATTGTTTCATATGCAGATTCATCACAAAGTATTGTATCTTTAAACCAATTCAGGAAAGTCTTGTTATGCTCTTTCAACAGCCTATTCTTCGTCATTCTTGGATTACTTTCCTTGAGTAATGTCTAGTGAAAACCATGTAGGGTAGGACTTCATTATTGTTATTGAGGACATACAAATGAGCTTGTTGCAATTCTTGCAAAGCAGCCGTTATAACATGCAACCCTCGTGTACCCTTTCCTCCCACTCTCTCGTCATGCCACGACTTGGGAAGACCAACAGGTTTTTTTTTTCAAGGTACTCTGAACAAAATTCTACAGCTTCTTCAGCAATGTACCTTTCAACTGTGGATGCTTCAGAATGGTGTAGGTTTTTTGTATACCCTTTCAAGATCTTCATGTACCGCTCGATCGGGTACATCCACCGTAAATAAACAGGACCACACAGTTTAATTTTCCTCACCAAATGGATAAGTAAGTGAACCATTATGTCAAAAAATGAAGGAGGAAAATACATCTCCAACTGACACAAGATAATTTCCGCCTCTTCATCCAAGTCAACTAACTTTACAGGGTCCACGATTTTCGTACAAATGGCATTGAAGAAAAAGCACAGGCGAGTTATAGCATGCCTCACTTTGTTAGGCAAAATATCTCGAATCACCACGGCTAACAGATGTTGCATCAACACGTGGCAATCATGAGACTTTAACCCAACTAGTTTTAGATCTTTCATCTGTAAAAGGCTCTTAATATTTGAAGAGTATCCCTGTGGCACTTTCACTCGGTGCAGACACTAACAGAAACTTATCTTCTCCTTTCTTGACAAAGAGTGACATGCTGGAGGCAAGTAAATTTCTTACCGTCAGACCTAAGATGTAACTGCTCACGTATACCCATCTCAGCAAGATCTTGATGAGCGTTCAAACCATCCTTTGTCTTGCCTTGAATGTTAAGCAACGTGCCGATGACACTGTCACACACATTTTTCTCCACATGCATAACATTGATACAATGTCTAACATCTAGATCAGACCAGTATGGAAGATTAAACAATATCGACCTCTTCTTCCATATGCAAGTATTACCTTTCTGCTTCTTTTGAGTCTTTCCAAATACAGTATGGATGCCCTCAACCCACTTAAGAACCTACTCACCGGTTAACGGGATCGGTGCAATTTCATGCTTTTGACTTCCATTAAATGCTTTTTTCAATCGCTGATAAGGGTGATAAGGTTTTAAAAGATGTCGATGGCGAGCATAAACTGTTTTTCTTCCATGTTTAAGTTGCAAGTAACTTGTGTCTTGCTCACAGATAGGCATGCACGATGGCCCTTAGCATTGTATTCACTCAAATTCCTATATGCTGGAAAATCATTAATGGTACAAAATAGCATTGCACGCAACTTGAATGTCTCCTTACGATACCCATCAAACACGACAACCCCCTCATCCCACAAGTTTGTCAAGTCTTCAATCAAGGGACTTAGATAAACATCAATGTCATGTCCTGGCTGTCTTGGGCTCGATATCATCATAGACAACATCATGTATTTTCGCTTCATGCACAACCAAGGAGGCAGGTTGTAAATGACTAGGAAAACAAGCCAAGAACTGTACTGAGTACTTAGACTGCTGTAGGGATTCATTCCATCACTGGCAAGTGCAAGCCTATGATTTCTAGGTTCTTCCCCAAATTTCAGATAGAAACGGTCAATCGTCTTCCACTACGAGGAATCTGCCGGATGGTGGAGCATTCCATCATAGTTTCTCCCATCTGCATGCCATGTAAGGTCTTTTGCGTCATCTTCATTAGCAAACAGATGCTTAAACCTTGGAATGATCGGAAGATACCACAACACCTTCGCGGGGGAGGGGGGGCTGGCTTTCTTTGTGCTTTCATCGATGCAACAGTCGTCATCGGCCTTCAGTTTATACCGTGATACCCCACACCTGGAGCATTTATGCATTTCTTGAAATTCATTTCTGTACAATATGCAATCATTAGGACAGGCATGAATTTTCTGTTACTCCATACCCATCGGACAAAGAATCTTCTTTGCCTGATAGTAACTTCTTGGCAACGTGTTTTCATCTGAAAGCATGTCCTGAACTACCTCAAGCAATGAACTTAAGCTTTTGTCACTCCACCCATATCTGGCCTTGACATTAACCAGATTTAACACCGTTGACAATAGTGTCAATAACTCTTTGCACCCCGGATACAATGACTTCTTCGAATCACTTTCCAATGTATCATACATAGGGGCATGTGCTTGCTGAAAAGACTCATGTTCTTGATCAAGAATCATATCCTCTAATTGATCTCTGATGTCAACATCAATCGGTTTAATTCGCGAGACCCTCTGTGTGTCTGTCAATTCACCATGCCATATCCATGTCGTATAAGTCTTCTTAATCCTATCGCACAGAAGATGCTCCCGTATGTCGTCCAGTGTTTGCCGTCTACCATTCAAACAATTGATACAGGGGCAGAAATATTGTCCATCCCCATCCGGTCGACTTCTTTCCGAGGCAAATGTTGCATACTCGGCAAGTGCACCGGTCACCCAAGTAATAAAGTGATAAGAGAGTTATCGTTCCCACGAGGATTGTTTGACCAATTAAATTATAAATCAGATCATTAGGTTGGATGACAAAAGATAAGAGAAATGGGTGTGGTGTGTGTACAACGAAATTAAAGCTAATTATAAACATAAGGTATTAGAACAAAATAGATAATGGTTGCACCAAATGTAAACTAATGTAACTAGATAACCCACACTCAGTGCTCCTGACATTCTTACATGGATTGTTTGCAACATTCATCTACACTAGCTACTCAATCATGCATCCTCATTCATTAATATTTAAGCCCTAATCCCTTAGTGACATTAACCCTTTAACCCTTTTCAATACCCTAATCCCTTAGTAGCATTTATTAGGTTAAGCATTAAGTGATGCACTAGAAAGATTGCAAGCCTACATCCCTATCCCTAGGTGATGTAAAAGAAGTCACCACACTTGGTTCCAAGACTAAAGCCCCAATATCCCTATATTGAGCCCTAGCTCTGAGCTCTCAACTAGGTTGATCAAGTCTAGAGAAGCGATGAAGACATTCAAGCAAAGTGTAATGACATAACTTGGCGTAAATGAATAATAACACTCAATCCAATCCAAATGCATGTAACATTGAATGTTTAGCACTAATTACAAAAGAAAACTAGCCAAACCTAGTCATGGAATGGCCTTGGTACAACAAAAAGAAGCATGCTTGCTGATATACAAGAAAGAAGAGGAAGGGTTCACACCTAAACCCTAGAATCAACTCCCAAGCTTTCTTCTTCCTCCTTTGGTGAATATTTCGTCCCAAAAGATCCTCAAATTGAAGTGGCTTTGGCTATTTATACTTGGGTAAGTGAAATCCCAAGTTTGGCCCTTGACAGCATCTATATTCTGTAGAATCGAGTCACGGCGCGGATCGCGTGGCGTGTGGCGCTGATGGCGCCATATTTTAACTCTGGCGCTGACCGCGTGGGATGTGGCGCGGGTCGGCCACCTTCATTCTTCACTGTCTCTTCACTCACGCTAGCCGCGCTGATTTGGCGCTGATCGCGCCACTTGGCAAACTGGATGACACTTGAGGCGCGAGACTGGCGCCCATGGTGCCAGATTCCAGAGAGTGTGGCGCTCTTGGCGTGGGCCTGGCGCTGACGGCGCCATATCCCAGAACCTGCCGAGCTGATGGCGCGGTTTTGGCGCGGATGGCGCCACTAATCCCAGCTGGCGCTAGTCGCTCGGTTGGTGGCGTGGATTGCGCCACACCTTCTCTTCTTCTTTCCTGCATCTCTTTTGTTCAGTTTTACCTGCCAATTACTTCAATCTTGACCAAAATATATCATTTAAAGCACATGAGTCACATTCATACCAATTGGAAGCTTTTTATCATATAAAATGATGCATTTAATGGCTTAATTGAGCTTGAAAAGCATCATGTGCTACGCACATATCAGCAAATTACAAGAAATTTTCAACGCCTTCTTCATACTCAATCGTGATGCTACTTGCATTCATCCAACTTTGATCCATGAAATTAATAACTCTGTGATACTCACAAAGTTATTCGATGCATGAAAACCTCACTTTTTTCATTCAAGGTGTGGCCCTATCCCATTCAGGAAGACAAATTTTTATAGTATATTCATATGTATAGGTTAAGTCTCTTATCTTAAATTTGACAAAATTTCGACAGCATTTCGCTTTGGTCTCCAAGTACACGACATTAAAGCAGTGACATGAGTTCCACCATAGTCAAGTATGCACCCGGAGAACAAAGTGAAATGCATTGTACCAAAATTTCGTCATATTTAAGAGAAGAATCACAACCTATACATATGAATATAGTAAAAAAATATGAGCCTTCCCAAACTATCCAAACGGACAATTCAAGATTGAATACAATGATTAATCCAAACTGTCCGGAAGAATCACTGTAATTAGTCTCAAACGGGAAACTAAGGTTCACTCATAATGAACTTCAATTTTATATGAAAGGCATAAGACAAATTGTACAACAAAAACATGAAACATATTCACACCTGTGATGATGATCTGTGTGAAATGTCCAACAATGAAGGTCGTGATGATGAGGCAAACGAGAAAAAGGTTTGCTCTCCTACAACCTGCAATGAACATATAACATTAGAGTTGACATCTCAAACTTTGCTTTGAGCCAATCAATCTGGCCACTTGACCAACTTTAACTGTGTATGCACAAAAACAGCCTAATGAAAAAGATAAAAGAACCAGCCACCAAGTGCCACTAATATACCAAGCTTCATTTTAGATAAAAATTCCATGCTTATTCATCCACTTCCATTTGAATTTATGACAGATCATGTGTTTGTATGGTATGGGTTCTATTGATGGTGGCGGTGTAACTGGGGTTGTAGGCTCACTTGGTTGTTCTTCCTGCAAAGAAATCATGGTGATGGAACGCAAGTGATTTACATAAAGTAAGGGTTAAAAGTGATTTACATAAAGTAAGGGTTACACAAGCATGCAAAGTGACAATGACAGTTTTACATAGACTCTCAAGTTTTTTCTATCAAAACTCTACAAGATATAGATAGAATCATCCACCAAACATGCATCATGTGTGGAAATCCCACAACAAATGGAAACGTTAAAGAGAAAAAAAAAAAGGAAACCCATTTTCAATGAGGCTAAGTCTTATATGTTTAAATCGCATGTCCTTAAAATATTTTGAAATTTTGTTCTCTCTCATGTAGTTTCCTGTCTCAAAATTGACACCAAAGGTTTCCTAGTACGTCACCTTCACATTCCATCTGTGGACTTAGACTTCCTCTCACTTCCCACACCTAATGATGCCTCGTAACTAGAATGAGCATTCTCAACCTCTTTTTTGGACCTAGCAAATCACAAGAGTCAAACGACCTCACATGCCTCTAAGATTACCATAACATTATCCACTTTTACTATCTCCTATCATTTATCATGTATTATTGTTCACTTATTAACATGAAGGCAGCTTATAGTCAGAGGCTACTAATATAGAGTGGCAGCATTCACATATCATTTAATCTTCTCTCAACTATTATCAGAAAAAGGTACAACTAAATTCAGCCTTAGGAATCCCAATCTTTTCAATGGAGAAGTGGAACTTTATGGGATTAGGAGTTCTATGCCTACATTGCTCACTAGGTTTAGAAAGAAAGTTTTAGCATTATAATATTTTTAAACCCTTATTTTAGCCATATGTCCAATGACCCTTTTTAATTTCTCAAGAGCTTCTTTCCCACTATGGCCATATGTTTAAACTTTTTATCTCTTAAGGTTCTCATTTTATTTTTCTTCTAAAAAAGGTTGCACTTCCTTTGGGTAAATTAAATCAAATTCACTTTCCAAAAGGACCTAAACACAGAAAAGAAATAAATGATAGACCTATAATATACCTACATTAAAGAAAAAAATTTATAACACCTGGAATACCTCCATACCTCAGAAAATGTCCCGGTTAACTTATTTAGTAGAGTAGATTTGCCAATTGAAGGGAAGCCCACAATACCAACTCTTGAATCCCCACTTTTAGTAATATCAAAACCTTCACCAGCATCTCCAACTCCTTTTGATGAAGGTGTAAGGAGTTCCCTCTGTAGCTTTGCTAATTTAGCCTGGCACCAGATATTTACCAATCATGAATCAACCCCTCAACAAAAACAGCAACATAATACAGGAAAACAAAATACAACAAAACATTATTGTGAAAGCCTAACATCTATGTGGGTTTGATGGCTTACTTTGGTGGCTGATTGTTTCTAGGTGTGATTGTTTGATCGATTACAATTCAAAGGAACACCCAAGAATGAGATTTCTATCTCAGTTCTCTCCTTATTTTCTCTTAGACTCTTAGTTTCTCACACTTTCTATCATTTGCCTTGCACAAGTTCTTGTTTTTAAAATAATTAAATTAGCCTTATTACTTTTAGCTAGCCTCAAGGATCTCTAATGGACAGACTGAACATTCACAAAGTATCACTACTCCTTTAACAAAAGACAACATTACCTCTCAACCTACTCTAATACCCTTGATTCCTATCAAATATCAAGTATCAACAACTGTTAAACACTTATGAGTTACTACTGAGTAAACAAGAAAGTAGGTAGAAGGTTCCCTTACCTAACTCCCACTGCCCTTAGACAAATGAGCATTTTCACAATCCAACACTTAGACTAGACCACATTTTCTTTCCTCCTAACATCATCAACTATAAGTAAATAAGAATAGGCACAAACACAATGAAAATCAGAAAATCAAACATAAACAAAACTTGCTTATGAAACGTAGAGACCATGGAACAAGAGTTGAGTATATAAAACATTCAACTTATGGATTAGGCATTTTATCAAGCACTTAGTGGGCAACTTCGTTCTATTCATAGCAATAACACATTGAACCCATACATCACATGCAAATTGGTAATGCAAGACCATACCCAACACAACAGTGACAACATCAATGGTTCTATACATTTTAATGGTGACCATGAGTGTGTTTGTGACAGTAACAACATCAATTTAAAAATTACCTCGTGCCCTTGTTCATCTAAAACTCAACTTGGTTCATGTATGATCATTGGGTTCACATATTCATGGTGGGTGTCACAGTAAAAACTACTCATGGAGAGTTGCATGGAGTAACATACATTAATCAAACATCATGGATTTCATACCATTCATTACGCAAAATCAACAAATAAGGAAATGTGAACTGCCTAAGCTGATGTATCTAAAGCATTGTATCAAAGATATTCGCAAATAGGAGAGAAACCAAATTGGCATGTATCAGAATCTTATGCTTGTATGCATTATCAATTAAAAGTTTGAGCAGCTAAGAAATAAAAGCAGTGTATATCACCAAGCAAAGCTAATTTGTTTTTACAGAACCAAATTACAGACAGAACCAACGTGGTCTTCCCCTTCCCCTTTTCTCTCATATATCCCTGCAAATGAACTCTTCATTATTCTCAATATATACATTTTTGCACTACTGATAATGAGTGGCAAATTAAACGGGATATAACATATGAGTGGACTTTTCCTAACTTAAAGCTAATTTGTTTTGGAAGTTAAAAGCTACTTTTTAACTTGCTGCACTAGAAAAACAACACCTATACCGAATTAGTGTTTGTGAATTGTATGGCTATTAGATTATGTATGGGTCCAGTAATGATGATAGTGGTTCTCCAACAACAGTTGTACCAGCCCAAAGCAAATACTAGTGAGCTACACTAGAATCTCTACCTGTAGAAAACACTAAAATCAGCCACTAAGTTGTCCTAAATTATCATTACTTAATAGTTAATAGGCTACCTTGTTGGTATACTTAATCAGTCACTATGTTGTCCTAAATTTTGCAACCAGCCATCTACACAACTTTCTCAATTCCATAACATTCAATCCTAACCATTAACTACTTTGTGGTCCAGGAATCAATATTCAAAATCAGTTGCTTCATAAGATACTCTACAATATGCAAAACTTTTAACCATTACAAGCATCTCCAAAACAGGTAAAACAAATCAATCTACATACAGTCATAAAGCATCTCCATTACATTATAACAACTTTGAACACAAGAGAAAAGGTATAAGGCTCACGATTTTGTTAGCTCTGTTCCCTTAGCTCACGGTTTTTGTTGCTAGTAAAGAGCAAAACAAGTTACAGCAACAGAGGAAAACAAGCTACACAAGAGAAAAAGAAGCTCAGAACAAGAAGAATACAAATGCAGAAGAAAAAGAAGTAATGGTTTTGTCAATGGAAGTACACATACCTAGTGGGAGATGCAACACCAACGGAGGAACGCTACTGAGAGAAAGGTCGTGATAATGGAACCCGAAACCGATAATGGAACCGCCGTGACAATGACACTGAGAGTGACTGAGAGAAAGGCACAGTGAAGGACGAGATAGAGACTGAGACAAAGGCGGGAGAGTGAAGAAGGTTTTGTAATTTGGGGGCCAGGTCTTATAAAAACAACAACATCGATTTTCATTGAAAAACCGATGTTAACATCGGTTTTATTAAAAACCTGGAAAACCGATGTTAACATGTTTATGTTAACATCAATTTTTACGAAAACCGATGTTAACCTATTGCTATTAACATCCATTTTCTAGGTTTTTTAACAAAACCGATGTTAATAGGAAGACGTTAACATCATTTTTTACAGGTTTTTAAGAAAACTGATGTTAACAGGAAGACGGTAACATCAATTTTTATAGGTTTTTAACAAAACCGATGATAACCATGTCATTTTAATTACAAAATTGCCACCGCATTTTCGTTAACATTAGTTTTATAGAAAACCGATCTTAACGTAGCGATGTAAAAAACTATTTTTTTAGTAGTGTACACAGTTAATAAACATACGTCAATAACAGTCAAAAATTATTTGCAAGAAATCCCTTTTTCAATAATATCACACAACAAAAGGAAATACATGTTCTGAAAAAGGCTGTACAAGATGTGTTGGCCAAGTAAGAAAGGTTTTAATGACCTGACCCACTAACTAAACCTCTAAATGGGTACAGGTACGCGAGAATTAGAATCTTAAACTTCCTCAACACCGACCTTCACTTTATCATTGGCTAAAGGGACATTGTTCTTGATTATCGACCTTTCATGAACTCTTCCAAGGGAAACCAGGTGACGAGGATTGTCATCAACATACAACCCACGCCTATCTGATGCACCCGTGTCTGGTTCCTACCCCGAGGGATCAACACAGCTTCCCTTTGTGCTAACACGGACAGCAGAAGGACCGAGCTCAAGCTCAGGAGGCGTTACGAGTCCCTGTGATTGCATTCTGTGTCATGTCTCATGTTTTTTGATTCGTGCCATCTTCCACTTTATGTGTCGTCTAATGGGAGATAGAGGATCAACAATTGTTTCTGTGCTCATGGATTGGGCTACTTGCTCTAATAGTTTCTTTTGTTTTTCCTCCATTAACTTTTCTTCTAGTAAATCATAACCCCCGCTAGACAACATGTGAGGGGAAATGTTTAGTTTCTTGATGTCCCAAGCCTTCTATCTAACATGTTGTCACAATTATATCGGGTAACTTGTCAACAAATCGTTCTTGAAAATAATGCATAACTATCAAATCCATGACAATGGAAGTCAACTAACCTCCCTTGAAGGGTCTCTACGACTCTGAAAAAATTGGTTCCATTTTTCTTTGCTGATACTTCTCATAGACAATGTTGTCGTCTTTCTCCTTGACTTCTGTCAGAGCCCATTTGGAGGTCAAATCTGACTTAAACTGTCTTCATCGCTCTCCTACCATCTTAAGGATTTTCTTCTTCATCCTATGGTCGACCTCTTCTGGATTATCAAATTCAATATACGATACAAAAAATACATTTACTAGTTAGTCAATAACATTCAACATTTTATGAATTTTAGTACAATCAATTACAATAACATTCAACATTAATTCAAATACCTGAATGTCCTGCCAAATCAAATCCTTCTAAGCTGCAGACACTTCTTTCCAGTTAACAAATGTAACATCCACATTGTCCCAAGGGATGATCCCCAAATATGTCCTTAATTTCTTTATGTGGGGACCATCAGCTTTCCCAGTTTTAGGATCCACATGAACCACTGGTCGCTCCTTCCCGACGGGTATGGTAGCCAATGATCTGGGTCGTGTTGCTTTTCTAGTCTTATTAAATGTAGACGGTGAAGGTGCTGACTCAAGAGCAGGAGGGGAGCTCAGTGGTGTAGTCAAGTGCCTGTTAAAAAGAACATTAATTAAATTCAACTCAAAAGTATAACAAGTTATGTAATTGTAAATGTGGAAACAAGTATATATAAATAAGGATTACATTAAACGATGTTAATTAATTCTCCTTCATCATGATCATTACGATGTGCATGGACGTCGTCAACTTCTTCTTCTCCATTGACATTAGACATTTGTGTCAAGAAATGAGTTGGACAAGTATCAAGGGTTGAATCATCATCTTCAAGATTAAGACCCATGATTTTTCCATGTAGAACCACTTACCACCTTTCATCACAAGGATCTTGAACATCAAACACCCGTTTAGCTTGTTTCGCACACTGATATTGCTATCAACCCACCTACACTTGAAAACACACACAGTGAATTTAACGTAATTAAGCTCCCAAATTTCATCAATGACTCCAAAGTAAGGCATGGACGCCAGCGGGAATTGTGGTCATGTACGGTAGCAAAGTGTTAGGATTCAGCCCCGAGACTAACCCCACTGTTTTGTATTGTACTCTTGTTGTCTTGTGACTTGATGTAGAATGAATACTTGTTGATATCGTATCCCTGCCAACTTCTAACATTTCTTTTAGACCCATCTACTAACTTCCTTAATGTTTTAGAATCATTATCGTCACCAAATATTGTATCTTTAAACTAATTTAGGAAAGTCTTGTTATGCTTTTTCAACACCCTATTCTTGCTCATTTTTGGGTTACTTTCATTGACTAAGGCTTTGTGACGAACTATTTATGGCAAGACTTCATTACTGTTATTAATTATATACAAATGAGCTTGTTGTAATTCCTCTAGACTGGGAATTATAACATGCAGCCCTTGTGAACCCTTAGATCCCACTCTATCGCCATGCCGATACTCGGGAAGCCCAACACGTTTTTCCTTTTCAATGTACTATGAATAAATTCAATAACTTCTTCTACAATGTACCTTTCAACAATGCATTCTTCAGGACGGCGTGCATTCTTTGCATACCCTTTTAACGGGACCACACAATTTAATTTCCTTGACCAGATGAACAATTAAGTGAACCATGATGTCAAAAATGGAGGAAAATACGTCTCCAACTGACACAAGGTAATAACAGTCTCGTCTTCCAAGTCATCTAACTTTACAGGGTCGATGACTTTTCTACAAATAAACGAGTTATGGCATGCCTCACTTTGTTAGGCAAAATGTCTCGAATCACCACGGCTAACAGTTGTCTTCTCCTTTCTTGACAAAGTGTGATATGCTGGAGGCAAGTATATTTCGTTACCATCAGGTCCTCCTCTCCAAAGAGAAACCATATCCTCACATGCCAACAAAGAAGCACAATGCGAGACATTACGCTCACTTCTTGGAAATCTTCAAACACCTCAAATTCTTTTTCTTAAATATAGCTTTAAGATCGTTTTAGTAATAAATATTACGGAATACGCGTCATTAAATTTAGTTTCTATTTCTTAGTTGATAAAATATCTCAATATATATTTTTTTTTGGGAAAAGAAGGAACACACACACACGCACACACACACATATGTATATATATCTATATATATAATATATATATATATATCTATATATATAAAAAATATATATATATATATATATATATATTGTGTTTGATTAAAGTATGTACATATAATTAAAATGATCATGAATAAAGGGTATTGTCAAAAAGCGTTATCTATTTAAAAACCATTTCAAAAGTTGTTGTCATTTTCTTCCACCTTTACACAATACTATAATAAAGTATAACTTATAAAGAATTAACTTCCACAAAATAAAATGATAATAAACTGAAAGAAAATATGTAATTATACATAGTGAGCCTTAGTGGTCCTTAAGATATAGACATAGATGTATCGAAGTCATTACAACTGTTAGCAAGAAAGATAAAATACCCAATGCCCCTCAAAATATTACATCACTCACACACTTCCTGAGAAACTTCCCAGGAGGTCACCCATCCCAAGATTGCTCCAAGTCAAGCACGCTTAACTATGGAGTTTTTATGTTATAGGCTACCGAAAAGTAGATGCACCTTGTTTATATAGGTAGTACCTATTAAATCCTTTTAAATTATCCTGAACTGTACAGTCCTATACTTGCACAGCCTCTGGATCCCTCTCGTTTGGGTGTGTATTCGATTCATTCATGTATCCCTCCCGCTGGAAGCCTGCCAGAAGCCGCTCCTTGTCTGTGCCTCACTGCACCCGCGATCACTCCCCGCCCTCGTCAGCACCCGGGATGTTACACTAAACTTATAATTTTCAAATTTTAAATGAAAACTCTAACGACCCACCTGCCTCGTCGCTACGATGTCACTACTCTAAACGTGTAAATTTCAATTTTCTATGAAAACTCTATTAATTTGATTATGAAAATAAGAGTAATTTTTTTGTGATACTACACTCACCAGGCATCGCACAAATACATAAACAATTAAATATATGTAAATATATTAAACAAATACATATCATTCACTTGTAAGAACATAATTCAGTTTTTTACATATATATATAAGCTTGAAATTACATGTTCGTTAAAATAGAAACAAGGAACCAACTAAGAAAGAGTTGATAAGAAAACACAACTCTCTCCCAAAATAAATTTCAACGTTATCACGTCGACTTGGCGGCTCCAACAAAAGAGATCTCTCTCCAACGTCGCCTACTGCTACTCATCTGCTCCCACGAACGAAGGTTCACAATCATCACAAGTACCAACCACATGGTGCAAAAATTGCAATTGTGGGTTTATTATACAAAATCAACAAGTTCCAGATAACAATAATTAGAAAGAAAGCAACAATAACAACCACAACCATTCTCAATAATCAATTAGTTCAACATACACTCAACAAACTAGTCATCCACTTTTTCAACAATTCAAATCAATTATGCTCAAAATGATGCATGCACTTGAATCCACTCTCACCTGCAATGTGGTACCATTGAAAATAGTCTCTCACTTAGGAAAATGATTTAGTCGTTTATCGGGGTTACCCTATTTTGCACTAGTCATTCCCCCCCATGGTGATCAACCAGAGTCTCAAGGAAATTCCAAACCGAGTGACATGCCCCCTAGTACCCGCAAATTTACCCTCATAAAAACCATAGATACACATAGCCTTCATTCTATTTCCATGCAATTATGAAGTATGAAACATGGGCTCATCAATGTACTAATCGTGGATAGATATCGAAATACAAAGCAATCCCTTCTCCTCTCCAGGAATGCTTAAAATTCGTAGACTCTTCCTCGCAAGGATATCCAAAAAGTCATGCACCCGCCATGTACATACACAACATAAAAACATGGGCTCATCAATGCACTGACCATGGATATCGAAATTCTAAGCAATCCCTTTCTCTCTTCAAAAATGCTTAAAATTCGTAAACTCTTCCCCGCAGGGATATCCAACAGGTTGCTACACCCCCATGTCTTGACCGTGGATATAGATCGGAATTCTAAGCAATCCCTTTCTCTCTTTAGGAATGCTTAAAATTTGTAAACTCTTCCCTGTAAGGATATCCAATAGGTCACTACACCTCACATGTACAACATACATCCATCATGATGACATCATCAACCTCAACATCATCTCTCGTCTATGTCATCATCAACATCAATATCACCTTAATCTCAATATCATCAACAACATCAATATCATTTCATTTCAATATCATCATCAACATCAACATCATTTCATTTCAACATCATCATCATAAATCTCATTTCAAGATCATCATCAACATCAGAAACAATCGCATTTCACATCCATATAACCTATGCCTGAGATTCACATTCCCCAGGTCTTCAGACAACACAAACTGTTGATTACAAGGGGAGCTTCATGAAGATTGGAAGTCTTTGCTACAAGATTTGTTTTGAGCGTCAAACATGCTTCAAGACTTGGAATTTTATGTAAAAGGAAAGCAATCTGATTGATCCATGCATTCATTCATTCATTCATTGATTTAACTAGGTATTTTTCATGAGAATCAAACTAAGATTTTAACAAACAACAAAGGTTTTAATTTCAATCAAAGGTTTTTGGAAAAATGATTTTTGTACTGATTTAATCGATTACACTAAAGATATAATCGATTATTTTGTTCTTAGTTCATTCTGGAAAACTTTTCAAGAACAATGTAATCGATTACCTATCAGAATAGTCGATTATTTGGCCTTTGTTTTCATATCAAATGCTTTGATGAACACTTTAATCGATTACCAATAGCTAGTAATCGATTACATTGCTATACATGATTTCAAGCAGTGCTGGAAGAATCGATTACTAAGGAATAGTAATCGATTACATAGGCTAAACTGAAAAAGCCATCTTCCTATCTTAATCGATTACCAAATTCAGTAATCGATTACATCATATGTAAATGCATATAAGATTTGATGCATTAATCGATTACCAAATATAGTAATCGATTACTCAGTTCATTCTGTTTTATAAAGCTACCTGGTTTAATAATCGATTACACAGTGTATTTTGATATTTTGAAGCTTCCTGTCTTAATCGATTACAAGACGGAATAATCAATTATTTTGTTCATTGCTCATGTACAGAAATTATGTTGAACAGTTTAATCGATTACCAGATTGATTTAATCGATTACATGAGTGAAATAATCGATTATATGGCGCGTTTAATCGATTACTGACAGTTACAAAAGTTTGTTATAAATAGAACCTTGGCTCAGCTTGTTTTGTAACTTGATCAATTCGTATTCTGAGCATACACAAGCTTTCTAAACACATTCTAAGTGATTTTTCTGGGTTCTATGAGTTCTTGCTTACATTAAAACATTCATGGGTTTTTGAGTGATTCTTTAAAGCAAGAAGTCTCTTTCAAAGGTTAAGTAAGAAGATGTTCTGAGATTAATTTTGTCTTTCAACCTGAATTGTTCATTCATGTGTATGTCATTCACTGGATCATCAGGTTGTTTTTTTCCTTAACTCATTGGTTGTAATTTGTTTACAAATTTTGTTGTTATTGGCTATTGTAATTGATTTCTTAAAGCTTGGGACTAGAGAAGGGTTCTCTAGCTTAAAGATCAAAGTAGTGTTCTCTGGATCTTTCTCCTTAGAAGTTTAATAGGGTTTTGGATTTCTGTTCTTTATCTAGGGTTGATAAAGGGGAGGTTCTTGTAAAAGCTTGTAAAAATATTTTATAATAGTGGAGCTCTAATTCAGTGTGAATTAGAAGAAACTAGATGTAGCTTCATGATTTGAAGTGAACCAGTATAAATTGCTTGTGTTCTTATTTCTATTCTTATCATATTCATTGTCTTTAATTCTTTGAATCATATTCATTGTTCAACAAGTTCTGTTTTGATCTTTTGAATTCTTAGACTGAGCTATTTGATCGAGTAAAAGGTTTCTTGATTTTAAAAGTGATAAAGATCCTGAAACTCTGATTTGAATTTGATTTTAAAATACCAAGGTTTAACCAATTCACCCCCCCTCTTGGTTGTTGTGAAGTATTCCTATTATTTTCACAAACCTCATCATTCACAATCCATATTACCACGAGATTGTTATTTTAGGAAAATTCTAAATTAAAGAGGAGGACTACAATATTGAAAACAAACTCTTATGTACATTTAAAAATTTAATAAAGAATTAAATAGGAGAACATATTTTAAAATTTTGGGCAGAGTCTCCTTTGTAATTAAGACTTTTCCCAAAAATTCAATCATTACAACAACAACATCATTCATAGTTTTATCCATTAATAACAAATTCATTGAATCTCATTAGTTAAAAAAATAGTTTTTCTTGAAAACGAGCACACAACAGGAACAAACATACATAAATAATAAATATATTGCATCCCGTTAGTTTAAAACATAGTGTTTCTTGAAAATCAACGCACAACAAGGACAGACATACATCACCATAATTGGGTTCCCTAACCCCCAACTATGGTATAAAAAATTGTAACCAAACAATAAACTCCCCTCACCTATCTATCTCCATCTGTTAGCTCCTAGTAGCGTCGTTTTGAGATCTCTCAAGTTTATGTGCTTTGGCCCAAACACAAAGCTCAATATACCAAGTTGATGATAATTTAGTATAGATTTCAAAGACAAGGTTAACATTAGCATTCGGGGTCAAATACCCACTCAAATTTAAAAGGGGGCTAAAATGGTGTTTTGAAAGTCTACATCAAAAGGACATCGTTTTGAAATTCCGATCACACCAATGCGACCGAGGCTCAACATAGGTCGCAAAAATGACATCAATATTATAAAAAGGAAACTTTTACAATATCTCATTTTCAAAGGTTTTTCAAAGAAAGTGTAAAAACACCCCTAATAACGGTATCCAAATCACAAGAGATATCAAGAGAGGCTTCAAAATAGCTAGGAGAAGGCATAGAAAACACGGTTACCTCAAAGAAACCGCAAAGGGAGGACTGGATGCTCCGTTCTCTACCGAATCATCAAGTTGAGTTTTCAAGATTCCGCTTCGATTACAATGTTCCTCTTTGTGCGATGGTTCAACGGTAAGAAATGGCGGCTCTGGTAGTCATTAGTGGTCATGACTAGTGGAGGAGGAGGTGAAGGGGTTGGGTTGCTATTTTGAAGAAGAAGGAAGCAAAATTTTTGTGTTTTGACACTGTTGCACCACACATAGACAACTTTACTCGCCCAGGCAAATTTTTGCTCGGTTGGTCGAGCTGACCCAATTTTTGAAATTTCACTGTTTCTGTGAAAAGTTAATATCTCACTGCCAATCCCAATGGTCAAACTTTACATATTTGGATTAGGAGCTTACCTTTAATATTTAAAAGCGATCCAACGGTTAATCAATCTAGAATTGTGATTTTACCAAAACAAGTTTGGGTCAAACTCGGAATCACTTATTTTGAACACCAATCAATCAAACTCCACCTAACCTAACATCCACACAAACAGCTGCACAAGGATAATTTACAAAATAATTCCACTAATCTAAAATGATCAAATAATAAAATAATACAAGAAATACATCAAACATATATTTTCAGTTATCGAAATTTCAGCGTGTTACAAAAATTATTAATTTTTTATTGTCAAAATGAGGGTATATTTCTCGCAATAATACATTCATCAAAAATGCAAAATACGTAAATAAATACATATATATAATATATTAAACAAATACATATCATTCACATGCCATAACATAATTCAGTTTTTACATATATATATATATATATATAAGCTTGAGATTACATGTCCGGTCAAAGAGAAACAAGGAACAAACTAAGAAAGAGTTGATAACAAAACACAACTCTCTCCCAAAATAAATTCCAATGTTATCATGTCGGCTTGGCGACTCCAACAAAAGAATCTTTCTCCAATGTCATCTGCTGCTGCTCATCTGCTGTCACGAATGAAGGTTCGCGATCATCATAAGTACCAACCACACAGTACAAAATTGCAATGGTGAGTTTATTATACAAGATCAACAAGATCCATATAACAATGATTAGCAAGAAAACAATAATAATAACCACAATTATTCTTAGTAATTAGTCAGTTCGACACACACTCAACAACTAGTCATCAACGTTTTTCATAATTCAAATCAATTATGCTCAGAATGATGCATGCATCTGACTCAACTCTCAAATGCAATGTGGTACCATTGATCAAGAAATAGCCTAAGCATGTCCACATGAAACTCTCATTCCCCGCTCCCCCCCATGGTGATCAACCTGAGTCACAAGGAAGTTCCAAACCAAGTGACATGCCCCCTAGTACCCGCATTTTTATCCTCAAAAAAACCACAAGTACGTACTATCTTCATTCTATTTCCATGCAATTATGAAGTGTGAAACATGAGCCCATCAATGCACTAACCGTGGATAGTTAAAAATTCTAAGCAATTTTCTCTCTCCAGGAATGCTTAAAATTCTTAAACTCATCATCTTCCCTCCCAGGGATATCCAACAAATCCCTGCACCCCCCATGTACATTCACAATATACATCCATCATGATGACATCATCAACATCATCATCTTTCACCAATGTCATCATCAACATCAATATCATCCCAATCTCAATGTCATCAACAACATCAACATCATCTCATTTCAATATCATCAACAACATCAACATCATTTCATTTCAACATCATCATCATAAACATCAATATCATCACATATTAATATAATCATCAACATAATCTTTTATTAATATAATCATCAACATAATCTCTTATTAATATAATCATCAACATAATCTCATTTCAATATCATTAAGATCACAAGCAATCGCATTCCACATATATACATAGAACACATGCCTGAGATTCACATTCCCCGGGTCTTCAGACAACATAAATCTCATGCATTCACAATCCATAATACCACAAGACTGATATTTTAGAAAAGTTCTAAATTAAAAACGAGAACTATAATATACAAAACAAACTCTTATGCCCATTTAAAATTTAATAAAGAAGTAAATAGGAAAACAAATTATAAAATTTTGAGCAGTCTCCTTTGTAATTAAGACCTTTTCCAAAATATCTAATCATTACAATAACAACATCATTCACAATTTTATTCATCAATAACAAATATATCGCATTCCATTAGTTTAAAACACAATTTTCTTGAAAACCAACACACAACACGGACAGACAATACCTCAATAAAAAATATATCGCATCCCATTAGTTTAAAACACAGTTTTTCTTGAAAACCAACATACAACAGGCACAGGCATACATCTCCAGTATTAAGTTCTCTGACCCCCAACTATGGTATCAAAAGCTGTAAACAAACAATAAACTCCCCTCACCTATCTGTATCCCTTTCTTAGCTCCTTGTATCATCGTTTTGAGATATCCCAAGTTCACGTACTTTAGTCCAAACACAGAGCTCTATATACCAAATCAAAGACAATTTAATATAGATTTCAAAGACAAGGTTAATATTAACATTTGGGGTCAAATACCCACTCAAATTTAAAAGGGGACTAAAATGGTGTTTTTGGAGTCCATGTCAAAAATACGTCATTTTGAAATTCCAATCACACCAATGTGACTGGGGCTCAACGAAGGTCACAAAAATGACAATAATATTATAAAAAGGAAACTTTTACAACGTCTCATTTTCAAAGGTCTTTCCAAGGAAGTGTAAAAACACCCAATAACGGTACCCAAATCACAAAAGATACTAAGATGGGTTCAAACTAACTAGGAGAAGGCAAGGAAATCATAGTTACCTTAAAGAAACCAAGAAAGGAAGATTGGAGGCTCCATTATCTACTGAATCCTTGAGTTGAATTTTGGAGATTCTGCTACGATTAAAGTGTTCCTCTTTGTTCGGTGGTCCGATGGCAAGCAACTGTGGCTCGTGGCGGTCATCGGTGGCCGTGGGTGGTGAACGAGGCGGATTGAAAGCTTGGGTGAGTGATATGAACCAATATGGGGTTCATTGTTTTTACGGATCGTCCTTGAAAAGGCTTCTTGTTAAAACATAAGAAAAAGGTGCACGCCAAGTGTTTGACAAAAAGAAATAAAGATAAAGATAATATGAAGAAAAGTGCAGAGCAAAAATAACGAATTTAACATGAACAAGATGTTAAAGAAAATAGAATAAAAATAAAAAGGTGGGGAAGACAAGAAATGGAAGAAGCCGCCACACCTTATGAAAAGTGATAAGTCCTGTGGGGATTCGCCACAAAGATTATAGAAACCTTTGATAAGAACCAATGTTTGGTCCAATTAAGAACTCAAGAGGAACTTCCTCTCGCACACTTTTAAAAGTGTAAAGGTTTTTATTCAATTCAAAGGTCAATACATAAGACAAATGAATGGCTATTTATAGCCAACAAGTGGTGTCTCTCTCCTTTTTCTCTCCAATGTGGGACTTCAGTCACATTTTCCTTATACTAAAAAAAATGTAATTCGTGCTGAACTTTATGTCCTATTTTCATCATCATGATGCAGAATTTGGTCTTGAGACTAGAAATACAATTTGTAGGGAATCTTTAGATCTTTCAAACGCATCAAAGAATGACTAAAACAAATATCTATAACTCAAGTTATGTTCAAAACATTGGAGGTATCTAGGCTTTTCACTCATTAGTCTTTGATCCTCATCATGCTCCCCTTCTTTAAAAGAATTCGTCCTCGAATTCAGATTTTCATGACCTACATCAAAAGAACTTATGTTAGCAATATTAAATGTGACATGTACCCTATACTCACCATGGAGGGCAACTTTGTATGCCTTGTCAATGATTCGCTCCAAGATTTGGAAAGGTCCATCTCGTCTAGGCAAAAACTTTGATTTCCTTTGGATAGGAAACCTTTCTTTTTTCATATAGAGCCAAACCCAATCTCCGAGTTTATAAACAACTCTTTTTCTCCTTTTGTTTGCTTGTTTAGCATATTGCTCCATGTTTTTCTCAATCTGTGCATTTACTTTTTCATGGAGCTTTGTCACAGATTTGGGGGTAGACCATTCTCTAATAGCTTTTTTGTTTGTTTCATCCACTTGGACTCCTTTGGAACTTACCAAAAACCATTTTGACAGCAACTCCTCAACTTGTTTTTGTAACTCTTGTGTCTTATGAGGTTTGGACCAATAGGCGGGTCTATTGGGAAAAGGGCCCCCGACACAAAATTCATTTAGTGTTCAATCCCCCTTAATGGAGGTAAACCGGGTGGGACACTCTTTGGAAACACATCTCCGAATTCCTGCAAGAGAGGATTAACAACACTATGAAGAGGGTTAAAGTTAGAATTCAAATACAAGTTCTTGTACACACAAATGTACATTTCTTGTTTTGCCAAACATGTCCTCTTGATATCACTTTCCCTAGCAAATAAGTTTTCTATCCTTCTCTCAAGCATAAGAGTTTGGTTTTTATCACGTTTTTCATTTTTAGCTTTAGAAATCTTTTTTTCTTGTTCTCTTTTTATTTTCAAAGCAACTTGATCTTGGCACACTTCTTTAGGAGAAAGTGGTACAAGTGTTATTTTTCGAGAATCATGAGAAAAAGAAAACTTGTTAGTAAAACCATCATGAATAACATGCTTATCAAAATATGGCCAGCCTCCATAGGCACAACATCACACAAAACATCATCCTTGTACTTACCAATGCAAAAACTTACTATCACTTGTTGATTAACAACCAACTCACCATTCTCACTTAGCCATTGGAGCTTGTATGGACGCGGATGAGGTTTGGTACTAAGATTGAGTTTGTTCACCAAGCGAGTGCTTGCCACGTTGGTGCAACTTCCCCCATCTATGATCAAGGAACACACCTTCCCTTGAATGATACATCTTGTGTGAAAGATGTTTTCTCTTTGGCTTTGGTCATCAACCACAATTTGGTTTCCCAAGAGCCTCCTTACCATTAACAAGTCACCTTCCGGAGCATAAGCTTCACAATCATCTTCCTCTTCACTTGTAATTGTTTTTTCGGGGCATGAGTCACTAGCAATGTGCCTATTGTCCCTTAACACCATTATACACTTATTGGGGCATTGTGAGGCTATGTGCCCATTGCCCAAGCACTTAAAGCACTTGATGTTCCTAAGTTTTTGAGTGACAGAAGAAGAAGCATTATTAGTATAAACCAAAGGACTAGAGTTTTTAGAGATTTTACCTTCCTTGGCCCATGCGGGTGGATCTTCTTTGGGTTGTCTATCTTTCCAAGAGGAATGCTTGATGTTTGAAGAAGGTTTTCGGTTAGAATACATCCTTTTGAATTGTTGCTCAACTTTGATCGATTGATGGACTAAGTCCCCAAGCTCGACATAATGTTGTAACTCCACAACATCTTGTATCTCTCTATTGAGCCCATGTAAGAAGCGTGTCATGACGGCTTCTGGTTCTTCAACAACATTTGCTTGCACCATAGCAACCTCCATCTCCTTATGATACTCATCCACACTTAGACTCCCTTGAGTGAGTCTTTGGAGCTTATTGTGAAGCTCCCTATGGTAATGGGGAGGAACATATATTTTTCTCATCATTGCTTTCATCTCTTTCCAAGTATTCCCCGGTTCATCCCCTATTCTCCTTCTCTCCTTTTGTAATTGGTCCCACCAAATTAGAGCATAGTCTGTAAATTCTATGGCTGCCAATTTCACCTTTTTGTCTTCTCTATAGTTATTGCAGTCAAAGATTTGCTCTATTTTCATCTCCCACTCCAAATAAGTCTCGGGGTCATTCCTCCCTTGAAATTTAGGTATTTTAATTTTAACCCCATCAAGTCCTTCATCCCTCTCATTTCTCCTCCTAGGTCTTTCTTCTCTATTATTTTTTCTATGCCTCCTTTTATTCCTTCGCCTATCCTCATGCCTCCTAGGACTCTCTCTCTCTTCATCTCCACTATCACTCCTTTGAGTGGAGGTTTTAGACCTACGCCGGTCTCTTCTATCCATCCTCTCCTCCATCCACCGATTGTGCTCTAACATTTGAGCAAATTGATTGGTCAATTCGTCTAGGCGAGCTTGTATTGCATCAACTCTAGGGGTGGGAGGGATATTAGAATCACTAGCCATCATATAGTAGTATGAGGAAAATATGAATAGGACCTCACCACTCTACTCACGTGCTTCACTCAAGAAATGACAACTCGTGTTTTCACTCAGAAAATGACTTTTGATTTTAATGTAAACGCTCTTGCCTTTTACCGCTCAAAGTTCTCTTTAGGTTCTTAACAAGATCAGTCGCGTTTCAAAATCAAAAGTTTTTTTTTTATAAAAATTGTAGCTATCCTCACAAGAGTTGCTCACTGGATTCACTGAACGAAAGGAAAACCACAAAGACAACAATCGAAAGGAATTTAAAAAGACAAACTAGAAAAGGTAACAAAAGAAAGGCACACTCAAAATAAGAAGGCCAAACAAAGACAATACGGAACTAGGAAGAAAAAAAATCAATTGCGCAAAAAAAAAAGAAGGAATATCGTTATAGCACCACAAATAAACTTCCACAATTGTCAAATAAATTACTACAAAGGGTTTTTTTTTACAAGTAGCTTAAAAGAAACACTTCTAGATTTCTCTTCTTGTTTTTTTTTTTTAGAGAAAAAAAATTTGCTACCACTTTTTTTTTCACACTAACGCAAATGATTTTTTTTATGCCCAATTGTGAACAGTAATGGTTTAGTTTAGAATAAGGTGCACAAAATAATGTTGTTACAGCAATAATATGAGCAGAATATCATGAAACTGTAAATTGCGCAAAAGATAAAGAATGAGAAATGAAAGAACGGAATGATAAAGAACAATAAATTAAAGAACAAAATGATAAAGAATGAGAATTTAAAGAACAGAATGATAAAGAACGAGAAATAAAAACAAAAAGGTGGGGAAGACAAGAAATGGAAGAAGATGACACACCTTATGAAAAGTGATAAGTGCCGTGGGGATTCGCCACAAAGATTATAGAAACTTTTGATAAGAACCAATGATTGGTCCAATTAAGAATCCAAGAGGAACTTCCTCTCACACACTTTTAAAAGTGTAAAGGTTTTTATTCAATTCAAAGGTCAATACATAAGACAAATGAATGGCTATTTATAGCCAACAAGTGGTGTCTCTCTCCTTTTTCTCTCCAATGTGGAACTTCAGTCACATATTCCTTATACTAAAAAAATGTAATTCGTGCTGAACTTTATGTCCTATTTTCTTCATCATGATGCAGAATTTGGTCTTGAGACTAGAAATACAATTTGTAGGGAATCTTTAGAGCTTTCAAACACATCAAAGAATGCCTAAAACAAATATCTAAAACTCAAACTATGTTCAAAACATTAGAGGTATCTAGGCTCTTCACTCATTAGTCTTTGGTCCTCATCAATGAGGTTTTAGAGAGAGAAAGGTGAAAAACACTTTTTTTGGTGCTGCTAGACGTATTTATAAATTACAGATCTCGCTTAGCGAGCTTTGCTCGCTCAGCGCAATTTCCTCTCTGTCTAGAATTGTTCTTAGGGCGCTAGTCGCGCTTAGCGGGACATCAAAAATTATTATTTTGTAAATCCTAACAGTCAAAACCTGAAGCCGTAAGTTATGCACTTGTATTCCAAATTTAACAACTCCAAAATCATAGTTTTACCAAAACAGTTTTGGGTCAAATTCGAAATCACAATTTCAATGCAGATCAATCAAATTCCAAATAAGCTAACATTCACACCAAGCAGTTTAACAAGTATAATTCACACAACATTTCAACTAATCTAAATTAATAAAGTAATTAAATAATACAAAAAATACATCAAACATATATTTTCAATTATCGCAATTTCAGGGCGTTACAAATACAACCAAATATTATCTTCCCACTTTAAATATACATCAAAAAGGGAAAACAATTCTACACTTAGAGTAGTCACTACCTAAGACCTACAAGTGATATGTAGTGTGTGCCTTTATGGTGATCAGTGTATCTAGGGCTCATCTAAAAGCAAAACATGGCGCCGATGTAACCAAAGTGTGCGTGAAGTCGCATCTCTCCCTCTACCATATAATTGTAGTGGTATCTACTGATCCATGTGAACATCCTCTGTGAATGCTTCATGACCCCCCTGAAATTAGTGGTTACAAGAGTAAGTCCTATGCTCCTCAAACATCACAAACAACAAATAATAACAACTAAAACTAAAACATACAATTTATGTAACCACCGCATGTAGTTAAATAAACAAACAATACTCACGTCATAAGCGTGTAACTATCATACTTATTTCACAATAGGGCCTAATCACTGCCACCAATCCTCCTAAGTCTTGATGACTTTACAAAATCATGTGGATGAAAGTAGAGAGTGATTGCTACATACGGATACATCGTACATCGATCCGCAATTTCCCCAATTTCAAAATAGCATAGTGAGGTCTGTGAGTTTTGTGGCTAAATGAGTGAAACAAATGCCTGGTAGTCACCGCTTGTTAATTCCCCTAGGTTCTTCGAACCTTTCCTCCCACTATACCTAAATGTATCCTTGTCCATCATCCACATTCTCAACGTAACCTCATCTTCTCATAGAAGGAAATAGAATCATTGGTTCCTTACTCTCTATACAATCATCTTGACTCTTTCCATTGCATCGTGTGCGTAGTCCTCGTACCATGTGCACCAACAAACACATACAAACAAACAAACAAATAAGAAAGAGAGACGAGGCTCAGGCCTGCGTACTATTCTCAAGGAACCAACTGTGGCCCCTTAAGCGGTATAACCACTTGTCACACATAAACAATTGGACAACATAACGGTTGAAATTATAGCCATCTAAACAAACATAACAAACAAATTGCCAAGGGTCAGACACCCCCAGACCCAAACCACACTGCGTACAAATAAAATGACAATATAATGATATATATATATATATAACAAAATATAAATTTTGCATGCCACAAATGTAATTGTCAGAGTTCACAGAATTATTTATGTCAGTCTTATCATTCAACGATAATAATAGTATATAGGCATTTCAGAAAATGTATTAGTAGAAAAACCATCACAACTTCAAAGCATGCATTAGTCATCAGAGTTTGTAATTTATCTAAGCAATCATATAAAAATTAAATCAATAGTTCCAAAAATAAATAAATCTAATGTAATTTATCTAGAGGAACGGATTTCAATGTTAAGCTCTCTAAAATTACTCTATCCTTCCAATTTATAAAGTTTCGCTCCTAGCTTATTTTCAATGTTCTAGGTTGTCTAGGAATCGGATTTTCATAAATCTTATATGCTACCCTATATTTTAAAACCTGATAAATCCATTTTTGAGGTAAACAATCTAAGAAAAACAGTTCATCCTTCTGTAACACCCAGTCCAAATTCATGACAGATTTTCATTCTACAAAAGGTCTTTAAACATGTTTTATTTGTAACTTTTGCTAGGAAACTCTGATTTAAGTGAAATTTAAATCTAACCCTATGTTTTAAAATGCAAATGACTCATTTTTGGCATCTAAAACTCAAGGAAAATATCTCAGCACCCAAATCCAGAACAGGGAAGCAAGTAAGAAAGTTTCAAGACAACATGTTCAAGGAAGTTTAGCAACACTAAAGTTCAAGAGTTGGAGAGACCCCCCTTACCTCTTGATGAAACTCATGGAATGTACAAGCTAAGTCCAAGATGAGCACTCTTTGTGACTCAAGTTTCTATTCTTCAAAGGCAATGTGTGAGCAAGAAGGAAAGATGAAAAATAAAGAACAAGGGTAAGGCAAGAAAGATGAAATAGCTTACCAAGCTCAAGAATACATGTAGACTCTTGGAAGAAGAAGAAAAATAAGCCTTCTTTCCTCTCAATATGTCTTGAGCAAAATGGGAGAGAATGACCATGTGTTGACTTTGAAAGACAATTGTAAGATAAGATTATGGCTTTGAACCAAAAGAAAATACAATGTGCAAATCTTATCTCTTTGTTTAGTGTAATTTGGAATTACTAATTGACATATAATTGACTAGATATCAAACCATTTCCAACGTAACTAGGCATGCTTCAATTGGGTAGTTTTGAAGGGATAGGATTTTCTAAAAATGAATATTTTCGTTTTATACCAAACATAGTAAATCTTATCTTAATTACCTAGGTTACTGCACTAATCTTCCTAGGAATACATGTACTCAGGGTAAACTTCACACATAGAACACTCTCACACTAAGTTAAATTACACCACCACTCAATGTACGGTACAATTTCACTACAGATAAAAATTTTGTTGAGACAGTTTTCAAATTCCTACCAACTAACTAATTAAATTAATTACACAAAATAAATATGACTAGCATGAAACTTATACAATTAAAATTATAAAAAAAATCATAGATACATGTAATAATGTTCATAGAGCTTAACACTTACACATATGCATCAAATCAAACAATAATGTTCTCAAACTCCAACACAAGAATAATTTTCAATAATCATTCTATGGCAACATTTTAACATCCTAAACATTAATTAATTAATAATATAAATAAATACTCTGCACACATTTATATAACTAAATAAATATATGCATATAACTATATAAATACATAGACGTAATATACACAAATAAATAGATATGTGCAATTGTATAAATGTGTATATATTTAGGCACATGGCACAATATGTTTGTGGTTAACAAGGTGCTTCTAAAGGAATACATAATAAAACAATTCATATTTTTACATATAATAATTAAAACAATTATTAATAATACATGATAAAAGTTGTATGCAACTTTTATTCCACTTAAAAGTTCAAGTGTGCAAATGCTAAACATGATCCAATTGGCTTTTCAAATGCATAGAAAGTCAACATGTAATTATCTCATCCTGGATATGCTACTTCTATTTATATCAAACAAATTAGTTTTTCTTTGAAAAAAAAATACATGAAATGACCCACGAAGTCATGAATTTCATAGCAAATTCCATACCTATGTACATATATCAATGCAAAAACCTTTTCTTATCAATTTTAATCCATATATATCGTAAGCAAACTTTACTTATTCTTAGCTATTGATTTAAAACAATCTATATATATATATTGTTGAATTGAAGTTTGAAATTAAAAATATGATCTTTCTGTTATATATTTTTGTGATAAGATTGTAAATTTAAATTAGAATAGTTGTTACTAGGTTGTTTTACAACTCACTATTTTTGGATAGATAATAGTTATTTTGGTGCTATTGATTTGTATATATAGACCTCAATTGAGGAAGGATATATGAAAAATTATTATTCCAATTTATATATATATGTTTTTTCACATGGTATCAGAGTCATGGTAACTTACTTGAACAAAATTATCTTTTGTTGCCATGGGAGAGTTGTTTCCTTCAATCTTTATTAATCTTTATTTTCTTGTTACCCAAATTCTTTTTCCACTAATTCAATTTCTTTCGCTGTCAAGAGAGTTTTTTTTCTTTCCCACCCTCTCGTATCCCAATTTTTCATCTTCACATTCTCATATGTACATCTCTTTCTTCTTGTATCAGTACTTGTATTCCACTTTTATTTTTCTCAAACCCCTAACTCCCTTCCTATATCCCAATTCTTTTTCTTCCTCACATTCCCACACGTACATCTCCTTGTTTCTTCCCATATGAGTACCTGTATTCCACTTTTATTTCTCTCAAATCCCTAACTCCCTTCTTCGATGGACGATTCTAAAATACCCAACCCTTTACCTCTTCCAAAACCAAACACTAATCACGTTTTTTCTCCTTCCCCACAAAACATCATTCTTCAACAAGATCACTCTTCCCTTTCTATTACCATTGTCCTTGATGATACCAACTACCCTTTATGGTCCCAACTACTGGATATGTGCATTGTAACACCCCGTGTGCACCCGGTGTATTAACATTATTATTATCAGATTAGCACTTAATCACTTTAATTAAAAACTTGCGGAAACATAATCAAAAATCATATTTCTTGATTACATTATGTATGGAACTCATAAAATAAAACATCACAACGACACAAGCCCCTGCTGATCCAGGACGACATAAACATAACCATAGCCAGATAACACGACTATCTCAATAGATATAACAGGAGGAAACATCAATACATAACATAAACCGGTTATGTACATATACATCATCTGACACTCGAAGTGTCTATACAAAAGAATAAGCATTCGAGTGCTTCTGATCTCACAGATCCTTCCTCACACGAGGGTATACATAGCATGTACAATACAAAAAAAATACACGTGTGCACACACACATCTTCCCTCTACAGGGGTAATCTTCCCTCTACAGGGGTACAATACATAGTAAACAAAACGGAGCCACCCAGCTCTCACAGCTGCCACGCGGCTGAGCAATCACTGTCTCTACTGGGGCCTCCCGCCCTGAGACCTCTCCTCTCTGCCAGAAGAGTCACATGAAACAACATAAGCCCCACACGGGGTGAGATATACATCTCAGTAAGCTTAGGGTCCTTGGAGGCATCTCCTCCACCCTGGCTCACTTCCATGACACAAGTCATCAGGCATCACAAACATACTGGCCTCCCAGCCATCATAACAATACAAGCAAGTCATCTAGCTCTAATGTAAGGTGGATCGCATCAACACCAAACCTCAGTGTGAGATTGGAACTCACACTCGTGCCATCCCATCGGGAGCTACCTCTTACGCATGGACGCACGTATATGGTACCTCCGAGAATAGACAATCAACCGCGATGGGACACACCTATCTCTTGGTTTTAAGGGATCATCGTCACCCTGGGATCATCATCACCCACGAGCAAACCAAACTAGGAGGTGCGCTCTTCTCTTAGGGAGTTCTATACTTATCTAACTGGCCAGAAGATCTAACAACAGGTATCATACACATACAAGCATAGATACAGGCATACATATCATTATGAGTAATGCAACAACCATCAATGCATGTATCATAAATGCAACCATCACTCTCTCGGAGTATGGTGGAACACAAGCGGGGGAAACATCCCCAAGGGACCAAGAACTTACCTGGCAAAGCCGAGCTCTGCAGTTCTTTCCCTGCTCTGTGGCCTACGCCACTGACACCCGCGGTGTCACGCCCTATACAAGGCACACAAGCTCATATCAATCATTAATTCAATCACACAAGCATAAGCATATAGCACAGTTCTCAACCGTCTCAATGAAAGGAACCTCAGTCCTTTCCAAAACCACTAAGTCCTCTAACTTAAGGTTCATCAAGGCTCATCACTCACAAGCCATCCCATAGACCCTCAGTGGTCCATCTTGGCCTAGCCAAAGCACTAGAATCTTCACAAGACTTGGTACAAGCCAACACAAAGAGCTCTAAGCTCTATACAGACCATAGCTCAAGAATCCTCATTGTGGCTTGAACGATTCTTCACACACACAAGACACCGTTCCAACAGCCTCTCAAGCACAACAAAGCCATATACCAAGGCTCTTGCATGTCACAACATAGCCAAGCAACTCAGCATACTAATATACATGCATCACATAGAGCCAAGAAATCAAAGTTCACCAAACTAACATTTGAGAGCTAATCCTTCATCCTCATAACATTCTAAACACATGTTTCTAAAGGATCCAAGGCTAATACTAGCTTTATCACAAGAGGGCACTATTCACCCAAAACCCTAACTCACAAATAATCTGCGAATCTCGAGTTTCTTACCTCAACGACGACAAGGAAGGCCCAAGGATGACTCCCCCAAGCTCGGGTGTCCATGAATCGCTGTCGTTCTCGCCGAACTCGAGTTCTACGAACTTCCCTTGAGAAAGGGATCCTCAGATCAAGGGAATTTTGGAGAAATAAGTGAAGGATTCAAGCTCACTAGAGGTTTCTCACTAGTTTGGTGTATCAAGGGAGTGATTTGGGTCACTAAACAAAGGCTTGTGGAACTTGGAAGCTCAACAATGGCTGCAGGTCGTTCAGAGGAAGAAGGAAGGGAGTTTTGGGCCAAAAACTCGAAAAATGACCCTTTATAGTGGGTCTGCCCGAGCTGCTGCGTTGATCACGCCACTCTGGCACTGATTACGCCAGCTGCCAGAACCCACGGCACCAACCGCGCCACTCCCGTGCCAACTACGCCAACCTCCAGAACCAATGGCGCCATTCGCGCCAACATGGCGCCACTCGTGCCCCCTGCAGGGAAGAACAGGTCCTCTGGGTTGTCCCGCGCCACTCGCGCCATCCTCCAGAGGGTCTGGCACCACTCACGCCACACTGGCGCTACTCGCGCCGTAAACCAGTGTGCATGGCGCTGATCGGGCCACACCGGCGCTACCAGCGCAACACCCCTGCACTGGTTTTCTACATAAAAACCCTGACGCTATCCGCGTGAAGCCCACGCCGTCTGCGCCAGGGCTCAAGGTCATTATATGTATTGGTGCTTTGAATAATACTGAATTTTAATGTAACATTTATGAATTGGCCAAAAGCCATCATATGCCTTTTTTCCCTAGTAACAATAAAAGTTATATTCTTTTTCAAGTAGTACACTCTGATGTATGGGGTCTTGCAAAAGTTCCTCTTTTTTCCAAATCTCTATTATGTCACTTTCATTGATGAATGTACTTGCATGACTTGGTTGTTTTGCTGAAAGAGAAAAATGAAGTTTTTTCAGCTTTTAAGAAGTTATATGCCATGGTTAAAACTCAATTGCAGACTTCTTTTCAAACACCCCAACAAAAACTTGATTCCTTTTTTTCTATTCCCCATATCCCTAACCTCGAACCTAAAGTGTTTGGTTGTACAGTTTTTTCCATGTCCCTAAAGTGTTGAGAAATAAATTAGACTTTGTGCCACTCAGTGTATGTTTGTTGGCTACTCTAATTTACAAAAAGGATACCGATGTTTTGACCTGGTCACTCATAAAATCTATGTTACCTTGGAGATTTCCTTTTGTGAATCTTACCCCTACTACTCATGGGGAGTATTAGGCTCTTCTCCCTAGGGGGAGAGACAACCTGCACACCTTGGAGAAGAAGACCTCTGGATCTGCATTCAAACAAACACAAATATTCCAAAATTGAGTTAAAGAGTACCTTCTAATCCTACATGCATTTCTTTAGTTGATCAAATTAATAAAGAACCCTCTTCTATCATACCCTGTATTCGAAATTCACAAAGAAGTACAAAAGGTATTGCAAAATCCCTCTATGAACCTGATCCCAAATCCAGGGTTAAATACCCTCTCACAAATTATGTGTCTAGCCATAGGTTATCTGAAACATATGCCTTGACTACTGATCTTTTGTCTAGCCATAGGTGCATATTTATTAACATGTATTTAGAATATCAACTTTCATAAATTTGCAATCTAAGATGACTTTTGGCCAATTTAAATTAACACAACCGCACATAGAGATTATCACAAAATTGATTTCCACCAAAGGAACTATAACCCTAGAAGAATCACATAAAAGAAAAGAGAGAGCTCACTATCTGTTACCTCGATTATGAGTTCCTAAAAGCAAAGTGGCAGAGATGATAATCTTCAATGTTTTCTCTCCCTCCTCTATTTCCGATTCTAATGGCATGTTTCCAAATAGATCAGAAAAAGAGAAAGAATACTAGGTCTTTGAAAACCTAACAACTCTTAAAGACAAGTTGGGCTTATGAAGCCTAGAGCCCAAAACATGACTTAAGAGACACCAGCTGGTAAAATCCTTTTATTTTCATATACCCAACTTCTCACCTCTAAACCCAAACCATATTCCTAAATTATTTATTTTAATTAAAACAAACAAAAATATAATATTTAGTAGTAATAATAATAATAATTATTATTATTATTATTAATATTAAAATATTACAGGAAAGAAGACCACAAAGTTCTAATAATGGTTTTCCAATAGGACTTATTTCTAATACTCAAAATTTGGGGTGTTACACCATCCTCTAAAGGGCGAAAATGCAGTTCTATGGCGATATTCCACAGTCTGCGACATTCACATTCCGTATGACATTAGTGAAATATTAAAACATTTATTCTAATTTTGTCCTGTAATAAATATAATTGTCTTGGAAAACTTAATAATACATTATTTAAATTAAGAGAGACAATAATGATATTTTAGTAGAATAGTTCCTTAATAAATGCTAATTATCTCGTAATACTTGTTTTTTTGGTCTGTGTGAAAAAACCTTAAACGCCAATCATCATTATGGGACAAAAGGGGTATTTTATTGCGATGTACATTTATACATAAATTCTCAATGGACCTAATGCAATTAAAATATTAAATTTTTATTTTAATATGTGCATGTGTGTACGTGTGTGTCCACGTGTTTGTTTTAATATGTGCATATGTGTGTATGTTTGTGTGCATGTATGTGCGTGTGTTTGTTGCAGTGAATAGTCATACAGTGATTGGTTTCTAAAATATACCATTTTAGATTTGTTATAATTCATCTAAAATGTTAACTTTTTAAATTGGTTCTTTTTTGTAACCAATCTAAACAGTTAATTTTTTAGATCGGTTATAAAAATAACTAATCTAAAATGTTTTTCTTTCACGAAAGAAAAATAAATTTTTAATTTTTATTTTTGCATCAACAATTCTAAACCAACAAATAATAGAAGATTGTAGATTCCAAAAAATAATTGATGATACACCTTGTTGTCACAAAACTCTGTCCACAAAATTTATGTGTTGCTACAGGGAGGGGCTTCAATTCAAAAAATAATTAACAAATTATAGTGTAAAGGCCCATACTAATAATTTCACTAACTTACGTTTTGTCTAAATTAAATTTCCTTACAATTTCACTGAGATATAACCATTATCCAATTATCAACTACATGCACCAAGATGGATGATTCTGATATCTCTTCCAAAATATCTAAAGGCAACAACCAACTTAAAGCAAAAAATGATTAGTAGTTACATATAGAATACCATCATACAAGTAATACTTTGATAACAAACAAAAATCAATTAATTCAACCAGAATACTTCATGAAAGAAGTAATAACCCAAACTTATGATTGACAAAGAGCATTGAAAAAGATATATATTATTGTTGGATATAGGGGGAACAACATGAAGAATGAAGCCTATGACTTAGAAGATAATTTTGAGCTTTTCACATGCCTTGAAGATTGTAATTCAAATGAAGTGTAGGAGAAGACAACCTTTTGATCCTTGCATTGAATTCACATACTCATTAACATGCTTAAATGATTTTCATCAAAACATCAAAGCTACTAACTATTTGAAAAAGGATTTAATTGAGTAATGTTTTTGGAAAAATATAATTTTATTGTTTTAATCGATTACATAGCATTTTAATTGATTATTCAGATCATGTTTCAAATTGGAAAGGCTTCTATGAATATTTTTAATCAATTACACATCTAATTAATCAATTATTTGACTCGTATTTGAAATTGGAAAGCTTTGGTGAATGTTTTAATCGATTACACACTTATTGTAATTAATTACATGGTGTAAAATGTATTTTGTGCCTTGTTGTGATAATCGATTACCATCATTCGTAATCTATTACATAGGCCATTTGAAAAAGCGTGCTTTGCTGCTTTAATCGATTACACAGACTATTTTCTGAAACTGAACTT
>PYAF01005012.1:0-17829 GCA_007407185.1 Glycine tomentella
GTTGACCACCCTAATTTCTATCATTATTTTTTATGATGCCTTTTTATAATTATTTATTAATGAAATAACATATATTTAGGTATATTATTTCAAAATAATTGTTAACATGATATGTTGAAATATATTTTACGTCAGTGTTAAATGATAATAAACACTATTTATAGAAAAAATTAAAAAAATCAAAAGTATTTTTTAAAAAAAAATTACAACTAATTTTAATCATATTCTAATAAATTAAAGAAATATATTTAAGCCTAAAATGTATAAACTGAATTAAAAAAAAACTGACTATTACAAGTGGTCATAGTATACATCAATGCACTACAGAAAAGAGGTGCACTAAAATTTTCCCTATAAGTGATCATTGTATACTCATTTCATTTTCTTCTTTTTTCTTAAAAAAATTTAAAAGCCAATCAATGAAATACACAGGCCCAGTCATTTTCATTTGCATTCAACCTTAATCTTCAGCGGTTTTCTGCTTTCGTTTTATTTTTCATCTACAGACAGCTATTTATATTATGCAATTTACATCTTTCTTCATGATGTTAGTTTTTTTTTTTCTATTAACGAATTTAGTTTGTACTTGATTTTCAAACTACTTACTTCTTTAGCAGTATATAGGAACCTGTAATTGGAAGAGACAATCACTTTCTTAGCTTTTGCTTGTTTATTGGAAAGTGGAAACCATAGTTGTCAGTAAGTTAACCGATTCGGTCAATAAGGAAAGAGTGGCCAACAAAATTTCTAAATGGTGAAAGTATTTATGCACTTGGTTTTGCAAGATGAAGGAAAGCAATAAAGAAAGAATAAGGCATCCATGCACTCAGAATTTGGAATCGGCAGACCAATTATGCTTTTACTATAAACAAGAACAACAGTTAAAAAGGGTTAGAAATTATCACCTAAAAAGAAGTCCAGAAATTTTGGAGGTGCACTCAAATCTTAATCAATTTAAGAGCTCAAGTGAAGTCCACACAATAATATTTTTGCTCTGATTAATTGAACTTCAAATTTATGTTGTTCTTTAACCTGGGGGTTATGGGACTCTAGTTCCTAAAGGCTCCAGGAACACACTAGCTTTAGGATACAAGCCAGCCTCTTTGAGAGTCATTCTCATTTGATCAACTCCATAAGCTCTTCTTGGAAAATTTGATATCAATCTGTAGTTTCCAATCCCTGGCAAACCTAATGAATCAATGTATGAGAAAATGGACTGGATTTTGTCTGTGTAAAGGAAAGTATGCTCTCTTCTTTCACCGTTTGGAAACCTTATGAGTATCTGCAATAGAAAAATTTGACAAACACAATTAAGTTCAACACAAGCTAAACTTTGACATGATATTAACTTTATTGTATAATAGGACTCAATATATGAACCTGTGTGGGCTGAGACTCGCTTCCTATACTTGCAACTCCCTTGTCTCGTTTTTCTTTATTGGACTCATTCACCTTGCTGTTCTGTTTAGTGAAATTAATAGAACTGTTCATCAATTTCCCATAATTTCTGTTGTTGTGAGCTTCCACCGGTTTCTGAACTCTCTCTCTTGGAGGTAAATTATTCGGTTTGTCTTTTTCCTAAATTTAGCAATGAGTCTTAATTAAGCATTTGAAGAGTATATATTTAGATTTTAGATTAAGATTAAATTAGTAGTTGAAATGTGAAGAGTGGAGAGATATACACCTTGTCAATTTGCAAAGCTGCAAGATATGCAGCATCTTGCTCTTCTCTAAGCCTACGGTCTGCTCGGATCTTTTCTTCCTGCTTAGCCCTATCACTTCCAACAGCCACCCCTTGTTCTTCCAATGTTCTTTGTAGAATCTCCACTAGCTCAGCTGGTGAAAGGGGTCCCTCTAGCTGAAAACCAAAAGAAAAATGATTTAAGTATATAACACAGGCTATCTCAAATATTTCGAGTTTGTGACTTATTATGCACTCAAAGATCAACATAATTTCATCACTATCAATTCAGCAACACAAAATCCACAGGGAGTTGGTCAAGTAAAGTAAGACAGATTCACACATATGACAAGTCATAATTTCAATCTCCTAATAACCATCTTACACTAAATTTTTAATACCAAAAATGAAATACAGCAACATAAACAATAGCTAACTTGCCCATTTTCCTTAAAACTTCTTGCATATTTGTGGCATGAAGCATAGTCCATAACAAAAAGGCATAAATGTGTGTTTCAGAATTTAACCAACCTGTTGCAGCACTGCTATGCTCTCACCAGGAGCGGGGGCTATGACAGCACAACAAGGAAAAGTAGCAGGACTTAGTGTTGCAACCATTTGCACACCCTCTCCTCTATCCGCAAGTCCACCCCAGCAAACAAAATTCACGTCAAGAAACTGGATCACCGGCTCCGAACACAGTGTTTCCTTGCAGAAAACGTTTGCAAAAGGGTGGTCAGGCGAGTGGAGGTACATGAACAAGAACTTGTGATCTTTCTCAGCTAACTTAATAGCTTCAACGAAACGGCAAGCATAGAAGAAAGGATGTTTAGTGCCAAATTGCTGCTCAAAAGTCTCTAGAAAACTCCATTCATCTTGAACTATTACTTGACCATGTGGTTGTGGAACATGATGGTGGTCTTGAGGCTGCAAAGGAAAATTTGTGTGCTGATTTCTTCTTCTTCCTCTTCCTATAAACTCCATTATGCTTCGAGGGAGACTTGCTATCCTCCGAACAATCCCGTGATCCCTCACTGTTGATGGCATTTCTTTCTGTTTCTACTTTCCACACTTTTCCCTCCAATTTATTCGTGCAGCAACTGCATGCTTTAATTTCTGGTGTTCTAATGTAACATAGTTAAGATTGTGAGAATTTGTAGCGTCCAAGAGATGTATGATTATCAAAATGTTAAAGGGAATCAAGTTTACCATGCAATATTGCCTTTCTTTGAATTATTGTTCTGTGGAAAAGACACGGGAGGATTGTTCAAGAATGTTTAGATGCCACACTTGTTTTTCTTTTAGATAAAGTATAATAATAAAGAGGATTCTTTGCTTAAGGCCGAATCCGCCGTTCATTTTGTTGTTCTACATCAAATTGGTGTTTTTTTTAAAACAATTAGGAGGAATTATTACATAGTTTTAGTTTATCCGTAAAAATTAAAAATTTTATAATAATTCATACACATTTTTCAATTAAATGAACGATATCCCTTTGACCATAGCTCTAGACTAATATGTCTTTATAATCTCAATCAATTTTTACAAAATATATAATCAAATTTTCATTTTACAAGACAGAGTTAATAAGACTGGGTTATGCATCACGTGAGAATTAATTAAGTTGAAAACATAATAATTCTATACCATATAATAAATTTTCAATTGTTGAGGTGTATTCATGTAGATGGGGCATTATGTTGAATATGGCATCAAACTTATTCTTTTCCTACGTTACTTTTCAATTTTCATTATTCCGAGACCAAAGTAAAGTAGTCAAGTAGCAGAGGAACGTACATATATGCCCAACGAAAATTGAACTTTATTCAGGTAGTCTAGAGTATCACTTAGGACTGGCAAAACCCAACCCCTGACTAGATTTCGCACAAAATCTGTAATTTCTCAAATTTGTGCACAACAACTCTAAAGAAGGATAGAAGAATATTTCACGCATTCATTGCCTGAAAATAGGGCTGAAATGCTAAACTGCTCGAGCATATTAGAAAAATATGTTACCCCCTCTTTATTTTATTTTTTTCCTTTTTTGGTTCCTGTCAATTAGAATGTTAATGTTGTGCATCTGTGCATGTGCTAACGGATGATGGCCTTTTCCTTTTGGGCCACACATATGGTTAAAAGCCCAGGCTAGAAATCTATGTTGTGAAATACATTATGGTTAAACTTCCTATATAGTCTTTTTTTCAATACACCTAGCATGCACAGTGTAATATCGATTTTGTCATTCCCATAATCTATAAGTTTCATAGCTGTGGCTTTAAAATGATTTTTGAAATAATAGTCCAAGTAAGTGTTGAACTTGTGACCTTCCAGTTACAAGCATGACGCTCTAACCAACTGAGCTATTAGACCATTCATGTTAAAAACTAATTAATATTATTATATATAACATTACAAATTTTAATGCATATTTAATACACATAAATTTTCATAATAATTTTTATAACAATTAATTTTTATATAATAATTTTTTTTACATATATAAATTTCTAAAGTATATGAACTTATAATTTTTTAGAATTAAAATTTTCAATATATATGAACCTAATATTTTTTATTCAAACCTATGATTTTTAATAAAACCATGATTTTTATTTTAATTTTATTGTTCTAAAAATGCATATATTTTATAATTAAACCATGATTTTATCTAATAATATATTTTTTTATCTAACAATGCATATTTTATAACAATATATTTAAAATAAAAATCATGGTTTAATTAAAAATCATAGGTTTGAATAAAAAATATTAGGTTCATATACATTATAAATTTTAATTTTATAAAATCATAGGTTCATATACTTTAGAAATTTATATATGTAAAAAAATATTATTAGATACAAATTAGTTGTTATAAAAATTATTATGAAAATTTATGTGTATTAAATATGTATTAAAATTTGTAATGTTATATATACTAATATTAATTAGTTTTTAACATGAATGGTCTAATAGCTTAGTTGGTTAAAACACCATGTTTGTAATTGGAAGGTCACAAGTTTGACACCTACTTGGGTCATTATTTAAAAAATTATTTTAAATTTTTTTAACTCATACGGATTGCGAATTCGTAAGAATCTTACGAATTAGTAATCCGTAACCTTACAGATTGGTAATCTGTAAGAATCTTACGGATTATGAGAATGATAAAATCGGTATTATATTGTGTAAACTTGGTGTATTGGAAAAATTATTGATGTAGAAAGTTAATCCCAATACACTAGCCTCCATAAGTAGCCCAACAATATGTGGGTCTTACAACAGAGCTTGTAAAATCAAGGCCCAAATTATTCGTAACGGAAGCTAACCTGGCCGAATGCATTGTTACCGACATAAAAATGTAGCGTTGCAGAAGCATCTTAAAAAAAGATATATGTTGCTCTAGTCTTTCCCAATATTTATTTGATTTAAAAAAAAATATTCAAGGCTTATAATTTGCGTGCTGTTAAAAACCACGTGGAACCTGATAGCTTAATTGACAAACATCTATAATACTCCTATAAATTGAGAAGTAACAATTGAGACCGGATAGCTCTGGTTGGTCATTACAAAGATGATATGCACCTATCACAGCTTTGTAATGCCCTATAATTTTATCTAATACTAATAGATATGCATTCTTATACTGTATAGTACTATCAAAGATTACATTAATGCTTCATTGTGAGAATCAAAGCGCTATACGAAAATCCATGTATCAAATACATTACACAAAATTCCAAATAACAAACTCAAATCCAAATAAGTATTTTTAATTGCATAAAAATTAAGCATTTTTAAGCACGTTTACCTTAAATCCCTTCTAATTAGTAGTTCCCACAAATTGGTAGGTTTAGAATCGGTAGAATTAAATTCATTGTGGTACATTGAATGAGCTGAAAGTAATTACAGATGCTCCCTCTCACATTAATAGGTAGGTTTAGATTCGACAGAATTAAATTCAGGATGTGGTACATTGAATGAGCTAAAAGCATTTTTAATTAGAAAAATGTTAATGATATACTACTTTAGGTCTAGAATATAAGTAGTAATTTTTATTTTATTTTTTTCTCAAATATAAATAAATCTTAACTTATGTAATTTACTTATTAAATGAGATTATCTTTAAAATAATCTTTATTCAATAAAGCTAAAGATTTTTTTATAATTGATATCAAGTTTAGATGAAGAATAATTTAAAAAATATATAATTTTTAATTAAAATTGATACAATTTTATAAAGTTAACTAATTTCTTTGATAATTATGAAATGTTTTTTTTTATTTATAATTGAGATCAGATAAAAATATTTTTTATGCAGACATAGAAATACCACATTAGTGGAATTAGTTATGTTTTATTATATAAATTCTACGTCGTACTTGCCTATTATTTTATATTTTAATAGAATTTTAGTAAATAATTCATTGCATATTTAAAAATTAATGCTGATCAAAAAACATATTAAAAAGTTAGGTTAAATTAATTTTGTATTTCTTTAATTTATTTTTTAGATTTATTTTGGTCTTCTAATTTTTTAGGTTCAATTTTATCTTTTAATCTTTTAAATTGATTCAATTTAAAATGGGTCAACAATATTAAAAATAATCTTACTTTGTGTCAATTTAAAATCACAAGATCAAATTGATTTTGAACTGCCACAAATATGCATAATTTCTAACATTGTCCGTATTTAGATTGTAAGATCAAATTAAATAAGTTTTAAAAATTAAAAGATTAAATTAAATAGAAAAGAATTAAATTAAATTTAAAGAAAATAAAAAATATATCACTTTTACAATTGTGCGACACACATGTACAATATAGGGCCTACATCTAATTATCCATAAAATTTGTCTTAATTTCATACTACGTCGGTTAATTGACAGTGATTGAAACTCCACTTCTTGTTTTCATATAATTAATCTTAAAGCAATATTTTGTTAGTCCTCACATATCCTTTGCATTTCCCCCCGAGGAATCATTACTTGTGTCTCTTTAATCTAATTTGTCAAATGTGTTGACAAAAGGCTCTCTCTAGTACTGTTGGCACTTGAATAGTTTTGACTCGTTTGTGTGAACATTTACAAGTTGGGTTGGTATGTTTCCCCCAGATATTGCCTTTTGTAACTGTGACATCCACAACACACTGAACTAAAAAAAAATTAAAAACGAATAAATTTAATAATAATAGAAAGGAAATACCCCCACTGTTATTTTTTATAAGCAATTTTTTAAGAAGTTGGTTTATTTTATTAAATTGTATTATTTTTAATTAGAAACAATTATTTTTAAAAATTATCCTTAATCTTGATATTAAACACAATATTCCTATTGAATGAAATTTATTTTGAACATAATTTCATTAAATAAAACAAAACTAATTAAATTTTACTTATAATTTAATAATTAAAAAATTGATTTTTTTTTTTACTTATAAAAGAGAACGGAGGAAATATACCGTGACTACCCCTTTAAGCATTTATTTATTTTAGCATGTACATGTCTCAAGTTATATTAATAATTCTACTTAGCTTCAGAAGTTCATATTTCTGGTGTCATTCAGAAAAAAAGGTTCTAAAAACTTTGATCTTTTGATTTTGTCTTCACAACGGAAACAGCAAAAGATTATATGCAAAGACATATCACATGGCTTCCACATTGAGACCGAATGAGACCCATCATCATCTTCAACCCCACTATGAGCTTAGTGGGTTATCTGTATAAGTATTATCTTATACAGCCACACTTGCTTTTAAGAGGCTATACTCATTTCATTCCTATAATTTGCCGCATGCTTTGAATATATTTTAGGTACTACTCACTTTAAGCTTATGTTTTTATGGCCGCCAAGCACCTCCACTTGGCAATCAGGACAAATTCCATTGATAATATATTTCTCCTCATTTTATTTAGTCTTATACTTTTTTTATTGAATTCCTGTAATTTCTTTTCATGTTATTTTTTTTGGTCTATGTAATATATTTATTTTTCACTTTTTTTTTATCCTTTGAATTTATGAATATTTTACTTTTAGTTTCTACCGATAATTATTTCATCAGAATTATTTCAAAATAAACCAAATATTTTTTTTTAAAAAAACTATGTATGTTAGAGGATTAAACCAAAATAGTAAAGAAAAAAAGAATTTCATAAGGTCCATTTTTAAAAACTAGAAAATTGAAACAAAAATATCATAGATAAATATTACAATTAATAACAAAAAAATCACTATTCACTTACAGTCACATACATATAAACGATTTTAAAACTAAATAATCTTTGTGCAATTTAATACATTTATAGAAAATTTGTTTTTGTCAATCTAATTATTAAATTATAATTATATATATATATATATATATATTACTTTAGTTAGTGCTAAATCTTATAAAAAATAAATAATAATAAAAATATAATAAAATGATTTATATTTTTATATATTTCAAAATTTTATATAAAATTGATTTGGTATATACTAATAAATTATAATTTGAATTAATTTAAATTTATAAACATAATTTATATAATAAAATTTTAATCTAATTATATTAGAATATATTTATCTAATAAAAAAAATACCGATAGATGAAATCTCCACTTATATGGATACAATCAACCTAACAATGTCTTGTGTTAGTTTAACAATAACAAAAAAGTTAGAGTAACAATAACAATATCTTGTGATAGTTTAACAATCTAGCTGGATCTAGGTTGCATCCTATTCAAAAGAGAAGGGAGATTATTTGTGGAACTTTGATGCTAAAATCAATTAATTCTAGAAATATAGGCTACTAGAGTAAAAGTTATGCTTAAAATATGGAATTTTTTTTGTCTTTTATATGTCTCATTTGATAAGAAAAATCGTGATAGAGTAATTATTATTTTTATTGGTAGGAATAATTATCTTCTAGCAATAGAGCTAGTAAAATGGGTTGGACTACTTGCCCTCATCTCTTCAATGAAATACTGATTATGATCCAATTATCAAGTATAGGGTTTGGATTTTAAATGTTGAGTTTGAATTAAATGCAGATTATTTTAATTGATTAAATCAAGATCCAATTTTACTTTAGTGCAAAATCTACTACAACTAAAAAATATATTTTTTTCATCGAATTTGGACTTCATTTTAGAAGTTTAAAATGAATCGGAATGATTTTAAACTGCTCACAACTTGTATCATGTCCAAATTCATTAATTTTGTCACATCTTCTAGTACGATAATGAAAACTTTTGAATTATCCCAAGTTGATAAGAACTTTTAGCCTTTAAGTTTGTTTCATCTAAGTTTATGTTGAGTTAAGATTAAGCCAGGTCCAAAATAATAGTAAATCAATATTCAGACATAGTTTATGTTATCAATATATCTAGCAAAATACAAGAAAATTATGCGCTCAATTCTTTGTTTGGTTCAATAGTTATTCCTGCGTGAAGATGAATTTCAGTGCCCGTTGTCACGAATATCAGCTCCACTACTTCTGAACTTTCTCTCGTGTATTTTTTAAATTGGTCATCAGATGCTGATTCCTTTTAAAAGCACGCTCAGCCGTGGCAGCCTTTAGCAAAATCCAGCGAACCGATTCTATATATATTTGCTTATGCCATAATTAAAATCACACTTTTACGATAAGAACTATGAAGTATGAACTTCTAGGAATGCATGCTATTGAAATTTGTAAAGTTCTTTGAGGGAATCTGTTTAATATATATAGAGACTCACTTTTCGAAAGGCCATGACTAAAAAAAAGTTTATATATTGAATCTCCTTCGATTGTAGGTTCTATGTTTCTATATCCGCGACTCACTATGGACCAATATTCATGCTGACTTGTGCAGCTAGCACTTCTCGAGTATTTATCTCCACAAGTTTGGTGAGCGAGAGAGAGAGAGAGAGAGAGGAGTGAGTGGGGATTTGTTAAAAGAAGAGAGAAAATAAAAAGAATATTGAGAAACTGTAAGTGGGAAGCATCACCATTACCTTATCTCAACCCTAAAAAGATTACCAGAGTGCATGGGCCCATACTTTTGTGCTTCGTAACACAACAACACACAGTCACAAATTAACTTCATTGCTTAGTGGCCATAACATAACTCACAGCCCAAGAGAATTTTTACTAGCTAGGTTGCTATATGCTAGATATATAGGAATATATCTTTCTAATCCGTTTGCCTAATTAATCATATGCTACATACATATATGGTAATTATATTATCTGATCAAAACTTTAACCGGTAGTAACATGCTGCCCTCGATCGAAGGCATGTCATGTAAACGATTCTTATTGTCCTTGAACACTTTTGATGGTTGTGGTTTTTTGTAATTATAAAAGTAAAAAAGCAGGCTTGTTTAAGTTTAAATTTAGCATTGCTTTTAAATAGAATGTGTGTCTTACTTTGTAATTAAGTATTTCTAAATTTATAAATGAATGAATATAAATTTTAAAAATATTCAAGAAAAGTATTATTTTACTAATAATTAATATAAATCAAAGATTAATGGATGTACTAGTACTCTAAAGTCAGAGGTGCATTGTAGAGGATAAAATGCACTTAGAATTGTTTACTAAAAAATTAATGGCTGATAATTGTAATAATAAAAGATAAATAAAGTTTAAAATTAATTATAATATCAACCATTAATTTTCTAAAGAATTATTATTATTTCATTTTATCTTCTAAAGTGCATTTCCTATTTTATAGGAGTCAAATATCAAACATATATAGACATGTGAAACTTTTAATTTATTTTTTAAAAGTAATTAATAAATATTGACAATGTTCAAATATTCTATTATACATAATTGTAGAAATTTAAGTTATTATAATAATCACTAAAATAATAATCTCCTTCAATTAGATAATTAATTAAAAATAAACATTAATTTGATTTGATTTAGAGTATTATTCAACAAGCTATTTTAGTTAGCTTCACAGTTTCTTTGACCAAAAGACAAGTGTTTGAAAAACAACATATATCGATAGCTTATAGCCGTGTTTGGTAAAATTAATATATATATATATATATATATATAGAGAGAGAGAGAGAGAGAGAGAGAGAGAGAGATGAATTAACTAAAAGCATAAAGGTCATAAAAAAACAAAAGCTAAAAAAAATTTAAGATGGAAAGCTAATTTATTAGATAACTAATCTCTATTGAAAAATGATAAGTTCTACGGAGTTACTCTTTCACCCATTTTTTTCATCACATCCACAAAATCTAAATCTAAATTTTGAAGACTTAAGCCAGTATCACTAAGACAAACAATTTCTCGGTTCTGGATAATGTTTATAACTAATTATATAATCAAATGAATTTTAATCATTTTCAATACTCATTATACTAAGAATCATGATTCTCAGGTTAAAAAAAAAAAAATCCTATCAATGCAAACGTCTCATTACGTTGAATATATTTTTCCCCACATTACTGTATCCTCTTGTAATACAGAGAATATCAGTGTTAATGAGAAGGAAAGACAAGTCCTGAATATTAGACACACGTTATGCTCAAGCTATATAGTAACTAGATTCTACATTTTTCTAGAGTATTTGACGTGAAAACAAGCCATAACTATAGTTAACGGGTAACCAGAAGCACCCTTATATTATTATCTAAATTAGAAAAAACTATTAGAATTAAAAAAGAGAAAGAAAGATATAAAATAATTTTTTTTTAAACTCGGGAGGGTGTAAGAAAAGTTAATTCAATCAAATAAGGACAATATTTTCTAGTATTAAGTTATTGACTCATTTTCTTCTTTTGCTCGTTACACTTTACAGAAGTTGCGACACTGGGGTTTGGTACATAAGTTTAAATTTCAAAGGACGAACCTAACAACACAACAGATACTCTCCAATCACTCCCATGAATTGTCATTTGTCGGCACACAGAGGTTATCGACTCCTTTGATCATTAATTACATCAGTTAACGATGTTTCCTTAAATAAAAATCTTGGTCATTGGAAAGTGAAAGAAGGTAACGTTATTTTCACTAAAAAAAGAATTACATTGTTTCTTTATAAATTGCTTTTTCAGCCTATTTATTTATTTTATATTTTTCTCTCTTTTTTCCCCTTTCTTTATTGTAAAGAGTTTTATATCGAATTTTTAGTGATCAAATTCGTTTCGGTTTTAGTTTTTACTATGTGCTGTGATAATAAATGTTAAAGGCTTGATTACTTATCAGCTCATTCATCTTACTCTAAGTATATAAATCTCTAATGTATATTTACAAAAGTGAATAATTTGTTTTTAGGATTTTAACTACAAATGTGCTTGAGAAATAGTATTAGATGTGGCAAATGGGGATTAGCCTAAACATGCACCTTTTGGTGGGTTAGAACAAAGAGAGTAACATTTTCATAATCAACCTAATTTATCCTCATACAATCAGTCAAAAAGGAGTTAGGACTAATAATAAGTTGTGATTGTTGTTTCCTTGCTCCTCCACACCATTCATGATAGCCTGTTGCCAATGGATGTAAATATAATTATTAGCCATGGCCCATTAAAGTTGCTTTGGTGTCTGGTGCATCTTTCACTGGAGGTAGCTCCATAATCTTAAAGTCAATTTCTCTTGGGCCGTATCAAATGCAATTAATAATATGAGCAGAGGAAAGTAAAAGCAGATATCCCCAGGGGAGAACGAAATAATATGCCGTGGGGTTGGAAGTTGGAACAAAGATAGGATGCCAGCACAAAAATGAAAACATATACTAGAACTGGTACAATACAACCATAGGAAGAGAAACCAGGATGAAAGTTGAATTGAAATCAACACCAAAATGCGTGTACATCAATTAACATAAATTTTCTGTTAAAAAAAAAACCAACGTCAGATTATTCCAATTTAATTAATAATTTAAAGTTTGAGTTCTAAATTAAATACTAATAAAATTTTCTCAGTCATAATAGTTCTATTTGATTTAAATAAAATTGCTTTCAATAAAAGATGCATATAATCTATATATACATATCAAAAAGTTGAATTCAAATGTACACAAGACATGGGAAAGGTGAACTAGTTTGACACACTAGTTAAACAATTTTAAGTGGCTTAACATCAATACTCAAAACAATTTTAAAAAAAAATGTGGAAAATGATAATTGATGAGACTCTTATTTTTATAGAGTTGTCACAGATTTTAAGGTGTTCACTTTTAATTATTAAAAAGTTAAAAAGAGTCTTTACTAAGAAGGATCTTATGCATATTGGTTAACAAAATTAGTAAATGATTTTTATTTTAAATTACGTTAATACATATTAAAAATTAAACCATTATAGAGTACATTAGTAATGTTTTAGTTAAAAATATTTCACTTTTAATTTTATAACCAACATCAAAGACATTTATCAAAGTTAAATGGAGACCAGGGTTACTTAATTACTTACGCAGGAGAATTTGTTTATTATTACTCTAAAGTAGTTTATTTCTTAAATTAACGTAATCAAGTCAGGGTACGAAACTGTCAGTTTATTTACAGTTTTAATAATTACATTTGTTGCCATTAAGTAGTTAAGCTTAATCGGAAGAGTTTTCAGTTCAATTCAATAAGAACAAAAACGCTAAACGACAACTTCAGTGTTTTTTTTTTTTTATTACATTCAAACAAAAGTTATTGCAGTTTGTAGTAGATACATATTCCAACGTAATTGCTTCGGTTTATATTCCTATTCGGATTAATTGCGTGACTAACTAAAATGCTACACCATTTATTTAGTACAAAATCCAACAGAGAGAAATAAAACAAGAAGAATCCATGATGCAACATGCATAACATAACATAACTCTTGGTTAAGTTTTTTCTTCTTCTTTTTTTCCTGTGTTTAATTATTCTAGTGCCTGTCTACAGAGTTCTTTGTTGTTAGAGAGGTAAAAGATAAACTTGGAAAATGCAACCCCACCTATCCGTGGCCTGGATCTATTTTGTGTGCTGGTGCTAGTTTTGATGGTGTGGTGTAGTGTGGTGGGAGCATAAAATTTAAATCACTATTATTCTTTCTCTCTCTCTCTCTCTCTCTCTTTCTGGTTAGGACCAGTAGAAGTTGTTTTGTTTATAATTTGAAAACGTCAAGGCAGCCAATGAGCCAACAAAACTAGGGGGGGTTGTTCTTCTTCTTCTTCTGTTTTGTATGGACATGAAGGGATATTCAATTTCCTGGACAAAACAACATAAGAAAGAGCCATTTTTTGCAGCTCATCACACAACAAGACAACACCAAAGCATACAAGCAAATCATGATGCCACAGAAGAAACAAGCTCACAGCAACAAAATCAATATTCCCTGAAATTGGCTCTTTCTTCCACTTCCCAAAATACTATGCTACATGCTTTTGTTGCTTTGCTGCTACTTGTTACTTCAATCGGCACAGCATTCTCTCACCCCACCATTGCCTCCAATTCTTCTTCAACTTTGCCAGAAGCACTCTCTCACTCCAATGCTAATAACAACACTTTGAGACCTGCTGCAGTGTTGCAGAAGTTGAGGAGAATCAGAGCTCATCTCAACAAGATCAACAAGCCTGCTGTTAAAACAATTAAGGCATTTTTCCTTTGCTTTTCTTTCACAACCTGTGACAATGACACACCACTGCATTTTCCTTCTCCCTGATTCAATGATCTGTTTTTCTGTTCCTTTTTCTTGCAGAGTCCAGATGGGGATTTGATTGATTGTGTTTTGTCTCATCAGCAACCTGCTTTTGACCATCCTCAACTCAAAGGGCATAGGCCATTGGTAATTAATTAATTTCATCCATCTCATATGCCAAGGAAAATAAATAGCTTTGCTTTGAATTTCAGATATTTCCACATTCCTCAGAATTGTGGAATTCCAGTGTAGCCACTACCCATCTTTTAGTGTAAAGGTTTTATTTTGAGGATTGAATTTTATTTGAGACCAAGAAAGTAAGAGGCTTAAGGTTTACAGGATCCACCAGAAAGGCCAAAGGGTCACACTCACACCAATGGAGAAACAGTCATAGAGAGTTTTCAGCTTTGGACTGATTCTGGTGAAGCATGCCCAGAAGGAACTGTTCCAATCAGAAGAACAACTGAACAAGATTTTCTACGAGCAAGCTCCGTTAGAAGATTTGGAAGAAAACCAAGAAATGTACGGAGGGACTCAACAGGCACTGGTCATGAGGTTAGTGCATACAAATGTAATTTGTTGAATGCATAACAAAAATTGAACTTTCATTTTCCCATTCAATCTTTACCCTACTATTGTTTCCATTTCTCACAATGCATTCATTGGAAAGGAAAATCTCTGCTTTTATTTTTTTTCAGCATTCTGTGTATTCATTTCCATTCTTTTCCTTGTCAGAAAGAACAGAATAACCCTGCTTTTTCCTTATCCATCAAATTTTTTTTAACATGAATTGCAAAAACATAAGACATTGAAGGGACACCACATAGAAAAGTTTGCCTCCTATGTGCACCAAAAAGTAACATCGAAATCATTATTCCCGTTGTATCCCCTACAAAATTTTCCAGCAGGAGCTAAAAAAATTGAAATAAATATTTGAATAAATAAAAGGCCTGAGAATACTGTAGGAAAAAATCATTCCCATGCATGCATATGTGTATGTTTACTGTTAATTTTGATTTTTGACACACATCATGTTGCAGCATGCAGTTATTTCTGTAAATGGAGACCAATACTATGGAGCAAAAGCAAGCATAAACGTGTGGACGCCTAGCGTAACCGATCCATACGAATTCAGTTTGTCACAGATATGGGTTATTGCTGGATCGTTTGGTAATGATCTGAATACCATAGAAGCTGGATGGCAGGTATGTTTATATACACTTGGCCAAAAAATCACATTCATCCATTTTTTTTAGTACTAAATATTGTGAAGGTGTTGAAGAAAGTACTAGGATTAAATTTCTCTTTGTGATTTGCTTTAGTTTTTAGTCCATCAATTTCTAGCTAAATAACAAGCATACTTTCCTTCAGGTAAGCCCTGAGCTATATGGAGATAACTATCCTAGGTTCTTCACTTATTGGACAGTAAGTAGTGCATACGTCTCTTTCTTCTTCCCTTGGTTTCCTTGTACCCTCTTTTCTTTCACATCTTAACAATATGTGCTATTTGATAGACGGATGCATATCAAGCAACAGGATGCTACAACTTACTGTGTTCAGGATTTGTCCAAACCAACAACAGGATAGCAATAGGGGCTGCAATCTCACCAAAATCCATCTATAATGGCAGACAATTTGATATTGGATTAATGGTTTGGAAGGTGAGTCTTTTTCTTTTTTTCCCAAAGCAATTCAACACCTAAAGTCAACCAAAAAGAAAACACCAATTAAGGAGAAAATAGAGTCCTTCAACACAAAAGGCTCAATGGTTTGGAAGGTGATTTGTTGTTAATTTGAGCTTTTATGCTTTCCAAACCTTTATTTGCTATTTTTCACAACTTGTTTACATTGACAAAGAAAGGTTAAACATGCATAATCCAATTAAGAATTAAGAAAATCGTATCTAAGAGAAAATAATTCGTTTACTTTTTTTTTTTTTAAATTTTTCTGTATGTTATTGATATTCAAATGGAAGATTCCCTTGCTTTCCTTGTATGAGTGTCCTTCATGGGGTCGACTCTAGCTGGGCCTTTTTCCTTTCCTTCCTTTATTAAAGCAATATTTCGCGGCTCACGCTTTTCTTTTTTTATTTTGGTTTTGCTCTAACTGGCATCTCGAGCCTAGATAAGAGGGAAAAAATTGTCTTGCCGCTTATTTTTCTCAGTTTCATTCTCCTCCAATAATATCATTGATACCAGTACTAAGATATGCATTAATTAATTAACCCAGAAGGGGAAAAAACTTTGGTGTTTCCATTTATGCAAACACATTAATGTAGCTTAGCCAGTTGGACTCAAGCTGTAACATACTAAAATGTGGTATGTCAAAGAGGTCTAGTTCAATTGGTTGAGCGAGTGTGTAAATTTTCCGTCTTTGATTTCTATGAATAAAAAAAAAATTAACATGTGATATTTCCTTTTGCTTTAATAATTCTTAGATACCATACCATAACGAAATTCTATGTGCATAGGACCCAAAGCATGGACATTGGTGGCTGGAGTTTGGGTCGGGGCTACTAGTTGGGTACTGGCCAGCATACTTGTTTAGTCACTTGAGAAACCATGCAAGCATGGTGCAATTTGGAGGGGAAATTGTGAATTCTCGTTCAAGGGGCTACCACACTGGCACTCAAATGGGTAGTGGCCATTTTTCAGGAGAAGGGTTTAGAAAAGCAGCATATTTTAGAAACTTACAAGTTGTTGATTGGGACAATAACTTGCTTCCTCTATCAAATATTCACCAGTTGGCTGACCATTCCAATTGCTATGACATAAGGATGGGATCAAACAGTGTTTGGGGAACTTACTTTTATTATGGAGGTCCTGGAAGGAATGTGAGATGTCCATGAAGAGATATATAATATATATTGGCTCCTATTAATTATACGGGCTTCTCTGTTATAAATAAATATATATATATATATATACATTTTTTTTTTATTTTCTTCCACTTTTTTTTAAATTTTCTTTTGGGCCCAGATTTTGCTTTCATCATAACCTTCACATGGTTTGGCTATATTTGTTAATTTTGGTTTTGGCTAACAGGTTAGAGACAGTTTGTTCTGATAATAGAGATGATGTAAATCTACGAAAAATATGTTGTCAATTTATAGCATTAAATAGAGGGGTTTTGTGTTTCTTCAATTTCTTTCCCCGTTTCAATTCAAATTAAGAAACTTGAAACTTGCGGATGGTGTAGTTGACTTTGTTTGGTCAATGAACCTGTAATGCATCTTGTCTTGCCTAGATGGAACCACAATTTTCCATGCTTCCCAAACAAAATCCAGTGTAAGTTATTTATTTTACTGACAATTAATTGCTAATCCATCCGTTATATGTGGTTTTGCATGTGGGGGGTGTTGTGGAATTTGCAATCCGACGCCACAAAGTCGGCTCGGCACCACAACCAACGTGGAGTTTCTACCCGGACAACTCTCGTACTAGGCACCACGCGTACCCGGATACAACGTGCCCGGCACCACGTTCCTCTGGTCGGCTGGGAGCTTCCTCTACCAAACCGTAACACTGGGGAGCAATGTCTCAACCCAGAACAAA
>PYAF01005012.1:17929-53592 GCA_007407185.1 Glycine tomentella
ATAAATTTCAACCAACATGAAAAAAATATTTTTATCTGATCTCAATTATAAATAAAAAAACACATTTCCTAATTATTAAAGAAATTAGTTAACTTTAAAAAATTGTGTCAATTTCAATTAAAAATTATATATTTTAAATTATTTTTCATCTAAACTTGATATCAGTTATAAAAAAATCTTTAGCTTTATTGAATAAAGATTATTTTAAAGATAATCTTATTTAATAAGTAAATTACATTAGTTAAGATTTATTTATACTTGAGAAAAAAATATATATTCTAGACCTAAAGTAGTATATCATTAACATTTTTCTAATTCAAAATGCTTTTAGCTCATTCAATGTACCACATCCTGAATTTAATTCTGTCAAATCTAAACCTACCTATTAATGTGAGAGGGAACATCTGTAATTACTTTCTGCTCATTCAATGTACCACAATGAATTTAATTCTACCGATTCTAAACCTACCAATTTTGTGGGAGAACTACTAATTAGAAGGAATTTATGGTAAACGTGCTTAAAAATACTTATTTCTATGCAATTAAAAATAATTATTTGGATTTGAGTTTGTTATTTGGATTTTTGTGTAATGTATTTGATACATGGATTTTTGTATAGCGCTTTGATTCTCACAATGAAGCATTAATGTAATCTTTGATAGTACTATACAGTATAAGAATGCATATCTATTAATTAGTATTAGACAAAATTATAAGGCATTACAAAGGTGTGATAGGTGCATATCATCTTTGTAATGACCTAATGGGGTAACAGAAGTTCTTCTAGTGTTTTAAACCCAGAACGATCCTCCCATCCTATGGACCAGATAAAATAAAACCAGAGCTATCCGGTCTCAATTGTTACTTCTCAATTTATAGGAGTATTATAGATGTTTGTCAATTAAGCTATCAGGTTCCACGTGGTTTTTAACAGCATGCAAATTATAAGCCTTGAATATTTTGTTTTTAAATCAAAGAAATATTGGGAAAGACCAGAGCAACATATATCTTTTTTTAAGATGCTTCTGCAATGCTACATTTTTATGTAGGTAACAATGCATGCGGCCAGGTTAGCTTCCGTTACTAATAATTTGGGCCTTGATTTTACAAGCTCTGCTGTAAGACCCACATATTGTTGGGCTACTTATGGAGGTTAGTGTATTTCACAACATAGATTTCTAGCCTGGGCTTTTAACCCTATGTGTGGCCCAAAAGGAAGAGGCCATCATCCGTTAGCACATGCACAGATGCACAACTTTAACATTCTAATTGACAGGAACCCAAAAAGGAAAAAAATAAAATAAAGAGGGTAACATATTTTTCTAAGATGCTCGAGCAGTTTAGCACTTTAGCCCTATTTTCAGGCAATGAATGCGTGAAATATTCTTCTATCCTTCTTTGGAGTTGTAAGCACAAATTTGAGAAATTACAGATTTTGTTTGAAATCTAGTCAGAGGTTGGGTTTTGTCAGTCCTAGGTGATACTCTACACTACCTGAATAAAGTTCAATTTTCGTTTGGTATATAAATACGTTCCTCTGCTACTTGACTACTTTACTTTGGTCTCGGAATAATGAAAATTGAATAAGTAACGTAGGAAAAAAATAAGTTTGATGCCATATTCAACATAATCCCCCATCTACATGAATACGCCTCAACAGTTGAAAAATTATTATATGGTCCAGAATTATTATGGTTTCAACTTAATTAATTCTCACTTGATGCATAACCCAATCTTATTAACTCTGTTTTGTAAAATGAAAATTTGATTATATATTTTGTAAAAATTGATTGAGATTATAAAGACATATTAGTCTAGATGTATGGTCAAAGGAATATTGTTCATTTAATTGAAAAATGGTGCATGAATTATTATAATTTTTTTAATTTTTACTTATAAAAAAAAATCTAGAGCTATGTAATAATTTCTCCTAATTGTTTAAAAAAAACACCAATTTGATGCAGAACAACAAAATGAACGGCGGATTCGGCCTTAAGCAAAGAATCTTCTTTATTATTATACTTTATCTAAAAGAAAAACAAGTTTGGCATCTAAACATTCTTGGACAATCCTCCCGTGTCTTTTCCACAAAACAATATTTCAAAGAAAGCCAATGTTGCATTGTAAACTTGATTCCCTTTAACATTTTGATAATCATACATCTCTTGGACGCTACAAATTCTCACCATCTTAACTATGTTACATTAGAACACCCGAAATTAAAGCATGCAGTTGCTGCAAGAATAAATTGGAGGGACAAGTGTGGAAAGTAGAAACAGAAAGAAATGCCATCAACAGTGAGGGATCACGGGATTGTTCGGAGGATAGCAAGTCTCCCTCGAAGCATAATGGAGTTTATAGGAAGAGGAAGAAGAAGAAATCAGCACACCAATTTTCCTTTGCAGCCTCAAGACCACCATCATGTTCCACAACCACATGGTCAAGTAGTAGTTCAAGATGAATGGAGTTTTCTAGAGACTTTTGAGCAGCAATTTGGCACTAAACATCCTTTCTTCTATGCTTGCCGTTTCGTTGAAGCTATTAAGTTAGCTGAGAAAGATCACAAGTTCTTGTTCATGTACCTCCACTCGCCTGACCACCCTTTTGCAAACGTTTTCTGCAAGGAAACACTGTGTTCGGAGCCGGTGATCCAGTTTCTTGACGTGAATTTTGTTTGCTGGGGTGGACTTGCGGATAGAGGAGAGGGTGTGCAAATGGTTGCAACGCTAAGTCCTGCTACTTTTCCTTGTTGTGCTGTCATAGCCCCCGCTCCTGGTGAGAGCATAGCAGTGCTGCAACAGGTTGGTTAAATTCTGAAACACACATTTATGCTTTTTTGTTATGGACTATGCTTCATGCTTCAAATATGCAAGATGTTTTAAGGAAAATGGGCAAGTTAGCTATTGTTTATGTTGCTGTATTTCATTTTTGATATTAAAAATTTAGTGTAAGATGGTTATTAGGAGATTGAAATTATGACTTGTCATATGTGAGAATCTGTCTTACTTTACTTGACCAACTCCCTGGGGATTTTGTGTTACTGAATTGATACTGATGAAATTATGTTGATCTTTGAGTGCATAATAAGTCACAAACTCAATATTTGAGATAGCCCGTGTTATATATACTTAATCATTTTTCTTTTGGTTTTCAGCTAGAGGGACCCCTTTCACCAGCTGAGCTAGTGGGGATTCTACAAAGAACATTGGAAGAACAAGGGGTGGCTGTTGGAAGTGATAGGGCTAAGCAGGAAGAAAAGATCCGAGCAGATCGTAGGCTTAGAGAAGAGCAAGATGCTGCATATCTTGCAGCTTTGCAAATTGACAAGGTGTATATCTCTCCACTCTTCACATTTCAACTACTAATTTAATCTTAATCTAAAATCTAAATATATACTCTTCAAATGCTTATAACTAACACTCATTGCTAAATTTAGGAAAAAGACAAACCGAATAATTTACCTCCAAGAGAGAGAGTTCAGAAGCCGGTGGAAGCTCACAACAGAAATTATGGGAAATTGATGAACAATTCTATCAATGTCACTAAACAGAACAGCAAAGTGAATGAGTCCAATAAAGAAAAACGAGACAAGGGAGTTGCAAGTAAAGGAAGCGAGTCTCAGCCCACACAGGTTCATATACTTGAGTCCTATTATAGAACAAAGTTAATATCATGTCAAAGTTTAGCTTGTGTTGAACTTAATTGTGTTTGTCAAATTTTTCTATTGCAGATACTCATAAGGTTTCCAAACGGTGAAAGAAGAGAGCATACTTTCCTTTACACAGACAAAATCCAGTCCATTTTCTCATACATTGATTCATTAGGTTTGCCAGGGATTGGAAACTACAGATTGATATCAAATTTTCCAAGAAGAGCTTATGGAGTTGATCAAATGAGAATGACTCTCAAAGAGGCTGGCTTGTATCCTAAAGCTAGTGTGTTCCTGGAGCCTTTAGGAACTAGAGTCCCATAACCGCCATGTTAAAGAACAACATAAATTTGAATTTCAATTAATCAAAATGAGAGCAAAAAAATTATTGTGTGGACTTCACTTGAGCTCTTAAATTGATTTAAGATTTGAGTGCACCTCCAAAATTTCTGGACTTCTTGTTAGATGATAATTTCTAACCCTTTAACTGTTGTTCTTGTTTATAGTAAAAGCATAATTGCTCTGCCGATTCCAAATTCTGAGTGCATGAATGGCTTATTCTTTCTTTATTGCTTTCCTTCATCTTGCAAAACCAAGTGCATAAATACTTTCACCATTTAGAAATTTTGTTGGCCACTCTTTCCTTGTTGACCGAATCAGTTAACTTACTGACAACTATGGTTTCCACTTTCCAATAAACAAGCAATAAGCTAAGAAAGTGACTGTCTCTTCCAATTACAAGTTCCTATATACTGCTAAAGAAGTAAGTAGTTTGAAAATCAAGTACAAACTAATTTCGTTAATAGAAAAAAAGAACTAACATCATGAAGAAAGATGTAAATTGCATAATATATATAGCTGTCTGTAGATGAAAAATAAAACGAAAGCAGAAAACTGCTGAAGGTTAAGAAATGACTGGGCTGTGTATTTCATTGATTGGGTAGTAACTTCTTTTAAGAAAAAAGAAGAAAAATGAGTATACAATGATCACTTATAGGGAAAATTTTAGTACATCTCTTTTCTGTAGTGCATTGATGTATACAATGACCACTTGTAATAGTCGGTTTACACATTTTTTTATAATTCAGTTTATACATTTTAGGCTTAAATATATTTCTTTAATTTATTAGAATATGATTAATATTAATTGTAATTTTTTTAAAAAAATAGTTTTGATTTTTTTAAATTTTTTTATAAATAGTGTCTATTATCATTTAACACTGACGTAAAATATATTTCGACATATCATGTTAACAATTATTTTGAAATAATATACCTAAATATATGTTATTTCTTTAATAAATAATTATACAAAGGCATCATAAAAATTAATGATAGAAATTAGGGTGGTGACTCACTGAATTAATAATTGAATGAATGAATAATTGGGTTATTAGTTAGAGGAAATACTACTAAAATTAAATTTTGACGTAATTTTAATGAATGAATAAATAATGTTTTTTTATTAAATCAAAATGAAAAAAAATAAATTTTAAAAAGGCATCATAAAAATAATGATAGAAATTACTTTTAAATTTTTTAAAATTTATGATGATCAAAATGAATAAAAAAAATATTAAAAAGTTAATTCTAAAATTTACTAAAAACAGATTTTATTAGATTTATAATGTGTTAGCAAGAATTAATTTTACTTCTCAAAATCACAATGATACAATGAAAAAATAAAAACAACTATATGTTTATTTTGTTGCTTTTCTTTCACAAAAATATATATATATATATTTCTCAGTATGAATTTAATTCAAACATGCTATTAAATCAGTTCTCGACTCGATTATGGCGGTGACTCACTGAATTAATAGTTGAATGAATGAATCAATAGGTTATTAGTTAGAAAAAATACTACTAAAATTAGATTTTGATGTAATTTTAATGTATAAATATTAATTTTTTATTAAATCAAAATGAATAATGAAAAAATGCCGATAATGAATTAAAAGTTACCGAAGCAATCAGCATTCAGCAAAGAAGAAATCTTGAGAGTTCAGGCTCCTCCTCAGTCCAGTCAATAGCAGTTTGAGTTTTCCATGAATCAGATAATTACGGATCAAATTACAACAAGTTTATAGCCTAAGGTAAACTAAATTTCATCTTCTATCCTGCACTGAGAAAGTTTATGGCAACTACAACTAGTAAAGTAGATCTGATCTGAACCTCCTTTGTGAAATACGCGTTTTCCTCATCATTTTTCTAATGGAAGTCCCCAAATCCCCTTCCAAATACAAACGAATCGCCAAACTCAAATGGCTCATAAAATTCGCTTTACTCATTTTGGTGATGCTGCTATTGTTCCTGGGTTTTTATCTCGAGTCAGATACTACGGGAAAACTCAATGCGTCGTCGTATTACATCGTGGTTGTGGATTGTGGAAGCGCCGGGACACGTGTGAACGTGTATGAGTGGATGGTAGGGGTAAAGGGAATAAGAAAAGGGAATTTGCCAACTTTGCTGCACTCTTATCCTGATAATACAACCAGGAGTAGTTCACTTTGGAAAAATTCTTGTCAATATCACTGTATGCAAACCGAACCCGGGTTACACAGCTTTGTTAATGATTCTTTAGGAGTGAGAAAGGCTCTGGAGCCTTTGATTGTGTGGGCAGAACATCTGGTGCCGCGCGAAATGCACCGGAAAACTCCTGTTTTTGTCTTGGCTACAGCCGGGTTGAGGAGGCTTCCCGGGGAGGAGGTGGACCGGGTCTTGGGAGATGTCGAGGCTGTTGTGAAAGATCATAACTTTATGTTTAGCAAGAGCTGGATAAGGGTTTTGAGTGGGAGGGAGGAAGCCTATTATGGTTGGGTGGCTTTGAACTACAAAATGGGTAGCTTTGATAGCTATCTTGAGTCTCCCACTTTGGGACTTGTTGATTTGGGTGGCTCGTCGTTGCAGGTTGTGGTTGAGATAGATGGTGCTGGGGATGATGTGCATATGATGAGATCGAAGCTCGGCTCAACGGAACATCAGATTATGGCGTACTCATTGCCTGCATTTGGCTTAAATGAAGCGTTTGATAGGACAGTTCTTATGCTCAGAAATAATCAAAGTGAGGAAAGAACTGAGCTCAGACATCCTTGTCTGGTATCAACTTTTGTAGAAAACTACACATGTCATTCTTGCTCTGGATTGGCTTCCATTTATCAGAAAAATCGCACCCAACACCAGGAAGTTGAACTTCATTCTTTACGTCTTAGTGGAGAACCTGATTGGGAGCAATGTAAAGAACTAGCTATTGCTGCTGCTATGAACTTGAGTGATTCCAAAGTGTCACAGACAGTTAGCAAAAATTGCCAAGCTAGTTCATTTTCTGGTATTGGTAAGGGTATATAATCATTTGTTTGCATTGTAGGTTTTTTTATTTTATTTATTCATGCCTTGTTGCTGATATTTTTTTCTTTCTGTAGAATATGTGTGAATTGAAAAGTATAATAATTTCAGCAAGGCAATGGCTTAAGTAAAAAATGTGCAATTTGGTTTATGCCAAGTGGCTATAAGAAGTTACTTTCATCTTCTCAACCTCTCACCTATTCTCCAAAACTCGCCCCTGTAAAATCATCAAAATAATAATAAAAAAAAAATAGATCAAGCAATAAGGAAACTTCATCCCATCCCATCTACAATCATACCCAAAAATTCATTCCTAAAATGTTGATAATGTGACTGAGATTGGCTTACCGTCCACTTTTTCTTTACAATACATGTGCACCACCCTTGCTCCGAGATAGCTTATGGAACACGGAAGAGGGAGGTGTTGTTATAGGTTCTGTTTATTATGTGCTGCTAGGAACTTACTCTATTTCATTTTGTACCTTGCAGGCACTGGTGTACTTAATTTAACACCTGTTGCACACACAATCAAGTTTCATGCTTTATCTGGCTTCTTTTTTGTCTACAATAAGCTAAAGTTAAGCCCAAGAACCAACTTAACAATGGTTTGGGAGTCAGGCAAGCAATTATGTTCAAATTTATGGTCTGGTTTGAGCAATGTTTCTGACAATCCAAAGTATGCTGGACAGTTTTGCTTCCGGGTGGCTTACATGGCATCATTGATTGAATATGGTCTGTGTCTTGGTGATGTTGAAATGGTATTTGGTCCAGGTGACATTTCGTGGACCTTAGGAGCTGCATTGATTGAAGGGAAATTTCTGTGGTTAAATAGTACAAAACACAAATCCCATGTTATTATTTCAACTTTAAAGAATGTCAAGGTCATGTCTTCTCCAACTTTTCTCTTTGCTGTACTTCTATTGCTTTTATTGATTGTTTATTTTAGTCAAGTTAAGCTACCAATGCCAAGCGGGAGGGCTTCTCCTCCTGGCTCATCTTTGCCATCTTATACTCATGTAAGACGTCGATCTAACTAATAATATTCCAATGTTCTTGTATCTTTCCTTTGCATAAATTCATTTTGGAAGAACGGCAAGATAATATGTTATATACCATTGAGGCCAAGTTTAATGTGCCCATGGCTACCAGAAATTTGAACCTTTTATTATCTATTTCTTCGCATCCTATCAAATACATATAATTAACTAAGAATACGTTATCACAAACTAGGTCATAAAGAGAATAAGAGAGACACATAATTGCACTGATTCAAGTTGTAGAAAACACATTCCGATGTCTCTCTTTTAAAACATTCAGAAACATATCATCCTAGAGAAAAATCCTGCCTCTCCTGGTGCTTGTTCTTCTTGTAGCACATTCTCAACATAATTGAGATTGGGCACCTGCAAAACTAAATCACCTCCTTGAGAATTGAACCGCAACTTGACCAACCTACTGGTACGATTCTGTTTTTCATACCAGAAATTAATTTCACCTTATATATCTTCTTAACACTAAAGATTCTATGCATAAGTTGTGGTCTAGCTAATTCTTATTTGGGTTTGGTTGAGTTGGTTTAAAATCTCTTAAAAAAATTGGTTTGTCAATTATTTAAAGTAGACTAACACAATCCAACCTGATTATATTCAATTGACCTACACACATTCATATTATTACTATGTTAAGTTTGCATAGTTTGCTGCTTCTGCCTCCAATGTGGTATGCAGGAGTATCAGGTGTCATGATTCATGATATTAACCTGTGTAAATACGATCTGTAAATATGGGCAAGGGTTATTATCTATACTGTGGCAGGTCAATTTTCGTACGGTAAAATTCTCTTACCCATTCTCCTGTTCAGTAACTTTGCCTTTGTTGTTTACTGACTTAAAAAGCACCATGCACACACTTGAAAACCCCACCACCCCTTGAACATGCAGGCAAGTGGAATCCATTTGCAGGTTATTCAGTTTCAGTGTCGTTGTCCATGCTACACTGATCTGACTTCTCATGTTTTGTCTTCTCTGCCTCCACCTTTGCTCTCAAGTTTCCACCTTAGCACGCTTCTCGGCAACAGGGTCCTTGGTTCTCATGGTAGCCAGAGGTTTCTGACATGGAATATGGATTATATTTGCACTACAGGATTGAAGCTGAACTGCCCTCTGTTCAAGCAAGCTCTTTAAATTCAAAATTCTTTTGTTTATGCTCCTCTATCTGTCAAATTACAACACCATAAATAGCTGTCAGCAAAACCACAAGCTTCTTTTCCTCTCAGTTGCCTCCTTGTCTGGAATACAATCAACAGGAAGGTGTCATTCTTCACAGACAAGAGTTGGTCTTGTTAGAATAATTTTTTTCATAAGCACTTAATTACAAGAAAAGAAAATAAGAAGGAAAAATGAAATAAGTTTTTTTTTTTAAAGTTAAAATTAACTTATGCTATTGGTTTGCACATTTCAAGGCTTAAAACAGAACGGTAGAAGGAACATTAGTATATCATTGAAGATCAAACTCATTTTTATGGATGGAAAAGTGATTCTTAACTTCAACCAACCAACAAGCACTAAAATTGTTTCATAATATAAAAAAGTGTTAAAACAGTGAAAAAAAACACCCAAGCTTTGGTGGACGTGGATTCGGAGTGACTGTATAAAATCCTAGCCATAAAAAGCAAATCATGTACATTAAATTGAAAATAAAATATAATTTAAAAAAAATTGGACGCTTGGATGGTGATCGTAAGACCCTGAAACCACTTTATAAGTGCATACTGCATTACTACACTGAGTTCACATTCAACCTTGGACATATTTTTTATGTCAACAAAAAAAGTTTGACATCTGAAATCTGTAGTGTCATTTCATGGCCCATTTGATCAGAGCATATAGGATTCAATTGACTGAGAAAATAGAACCAAATACAGAGAAAAATAGTTACACTTGAACGCAAAGTTGAAATGGACTGATTTTTTCTTTAAAGTTTAAAGAACATCAATTACAGTCTTGAATGCTTCCAATTGCTTTCAATGAACTTTTAACTTGTTGCATAGGGTAGAAAATGACGGTTGAATATTTAAATATAATACATTGCTATTGTATGTTATGGAAAAATATTAATTTGTGATTTTTTTATAAATATTTTAAGAGACTGTGATGCGGGTCAATCGATTCGACCACTAACCAGGTCATACGGGTCAATCAGTGATTCACTGGTTCGACCACTGACCCAATGACCCAGTCAGTATCTTGATCGGAACAGTCACCGGTAACACTATATATTATTATATATTAATAAATAAAAATTTGTACAATATCTTATTATATTTATTTTGAAATATATTTTTAAAACGTATACACCTTATATGTAATTTTTATATTTTATACTTTTTTTAAAGTGCATAATTTTAAAATACACATAATATAAAAATCAGAGGAGGGGTCTGCTATTACTATAGCCTAGCCGGTGGAGCAAGCTAAAAGTTGGGAAGTTCCTCCACCGCTAACGTTGTAGGAAGGAACACGACAGATAGAACACAGAATGGTGCTCATGCGAACTGTGTAGCCAACCATCGTTGTTCCTCTTCCTCTTCCTCTTTCAAACCTTCCCGTTAGGACCAATTTGGCCGTTCGATGTTCCAACGTTCACTCGCAAACGCAGCACGACTCGCGCAAGGTAGCAACTTCAACAATTTTTCCATCCACCGCATTGCACTTTTTTTTTTGTTTAAGTGCACAATCACAGTTAAATGCTTGATTTTTATTTGACGGGTTAGCATAATTAAATTCAATACCAATATCGATATCCTCAATTCCTCATCTTGTTGATTACTGCACAATTTATATATATAAAAAAAAAATTGCAGTTGGTTCTTGCAGAGAAGGAAAAGCTTGAAAAAGAACACCATAGCCTCCCTGTTGGCAGAAATGGAAGGGATGATGAAGATATGATACTGTGGTTTCTCAAAGATCGCAAGTTTTCTGTTGATGATGCTATTTACAAGTTGACTAAAGCCATTGTATCCTTCTTTTCATTATTATATCATTGTGGAATTTTATTCTTAACCATTGTTTAGATTCTGCTTGTTTGTGGTGGTAGAAAATAGTGTGAATTTGTCAAATGTTGTTTTCTACTTGCTCATGTAATTTCATATGTCTAAGATGAGCCAAGTTGATGTGTCCAATGTGGATTGTTAACTTGCGCTCAACACCCACCTGAGTTCAATTCAAGTCAAATAGTTCACCTTGAACACGTTGACTAGATCCAGTTCGGACAGATAATCATAAATCTTGTTCATGTTAATTATATTAATTTTCATTCAAAATTTTCCACCTACTCAACTTGTTACTTTTCCTTCTACTCTATAAGAAATGGCATCGAGATTTTGAGGTGTCTAAATTAACTGAAGAAGTCGTTAAAGATGCTCTTCAAACTGGAAAAGGATACGTACACGACTTTCTAGATATCAATGGCAGACCCGTGGTCGTGGTGGTTGGATCAAAGCATATTCCTCAAGTAAGAGTAGAAGTTAAAGATTTTTTTTATAAGCCAAATAATATAGAAGTTATAGAAATTAATATTTTATTATGCTTTGTTACTATATATTGTTATTTTTATGTTACGTGAAATGAAATTGATCTGAGAAAATGTAAGTATTGTTACTTGCATGCCTGCTAAAATTTGATTGCCTAATTTTGCTAGGAATTTCTGGTATCAAGTATGTGCAACTTGATGTCACAGTTGGCACAACTGAGGTCAATCTTTGTTAATTGTCTCACATTTTCTGTAGTACATAGTACATACTGCATTTTCATCTATTACTTTGTGGATATACCTCACATGTAACCAGCTCCTCATAACCTTTGGAAAACTGTCTCTGACAATATGGATAAATAATTATGTCACAGGCACTGGACCCTGCAGACGATGAGAGACTCTGTGTTTTCTTAATTGAGAAGGCATTGAGTAAGCTTCCAACTGGAAAAGAACAAATACTTACAATAGTTGATCTCAGAGGTTTCAGTACAGAAAATGCTGATCTTAAATTCTTGACATTTTTGGTAATATTTTTTACCATCTGCCAAATATCATTTCGATAAGAAGTCTGCATTGTCATCACTAGAAAGAAGTTGTAAAAAGAGCATCACAAAAACTAATGTTTTATTTTTTGCAGTTTGATGTATTCTATTATTACTATCCCAAGCGATTGGCTCAAGTCCTATTTGTAGATGCACCTTTTGTTTTTAAGCCAATTTGGCAGCTAGTCAAGCCCTTGTTAAAATCATATGCTTCTCTGGTAAGTGTTGCTCATTTTTAAATGTGCATTTATTAATATTAGAAAAAAGAATAGTTATTTTTCCCTTTATAATGAAGTGTTGAGAACTTGATATGTCTTCAATGTTGTAAATGAGCCACCCCAATTTGTTTAACTCAAAATTAAGGGGAAAAAGGGAGGGTCTGTGGTGGAAGTGGAGAGGGCTTGGGCCAATAGGGGTTTGTGGTGGACCTGACCCGTTTTTCTGTATTTCCATGGAATGTGACCTGGTTTATTGGGTTCTAAGTTAGGGTAAAAATAGAAGTTTTGTTCGTTGTAATTGGATCTAGCATCACAGAAATAGGAGGTAGTTGCCTTTTGAAGGGTAGCTCTAGTGGTGGTAGCTGACCATGCATTTTCACCTTCTGAATTTGAGGTTGAGGGTTCATGTCTTAGACCCTCCCCATTAGGCTCAGATAGTTCCACCTCAATTATCATCAGGGGGCTAGGGACAATGGTCCCATCCATGCAATCCCTCATTTCTTTGGGATGGCGAGCATGTAACTGACATTACATTGGGGTTAAGTCAATTAGCAGAATGTTTTACATTTGGCTTATGTGATATTGGACGTAAGATTGTTGGATCATATTTTGAAGTTGAACAAAACCATAATGAATAGTGATTAATTTGAGCACTATTTGGTGTTATATATTAAGTCTCTATGCTGGCCCATCTTCACTTTCTTCTGCCCCCTCTCCCCTGATTTTATTTTACAGGTGAGATTTTGCTCTGCAGAGACTGTTAGGAAGGAATATTTTACAGATGAAACTTTGCCACCAAGCTTCAGAGATTGAAAGTTGGATGATATAAAAAATTGCAGCAAACTTTACAAACACACTCTTATTTAGTGTGAAATATATGCTTTGATATGTTTGATTTAGCATTAGTCTTGCAGTTTGAAAGACCAATGTGTGGATCTGACGACAGCAACACAACATTTATTTAGTTGGAAAAAAAGTAGCTTCTTAATATTCAGTTGAGAGGAATATGGGAGAAACTAAACTGTGCTGGAGATTGGATAATTGTGTTAACTGTTAAGAGGGTTAACATAGTGCTCAGCTCCTGTTACTGAAAGACAGGTTTTGTGTTTTCCATCCGAGGAGAAAAAATTCATATTAGTTTATTGCTTCCGTTTTGGCATTTCATCTTAATATTCTTTACCATTATCTATTGTACAAGCGGTACAAACTAATGTTGTAAATGCATAGTATATATTTTTTTTCATTCACTCCAGTACTTCGAAATACAGGACTTAGCCGACAATACGATTGGATGATTATTACTATTTAGTATATAACATAGCTTTAGTTGGAAATAAATAAAAGAGAAAAAGGGAAAAAGATATCTTATTTGGTTTGAATATTTGGAGGGAAAGGAGGGGCTACAGTCACTCTTTTTCTATTAAGGTTTTCTAATAGAGATAAATGGTAATAGAAAAAACAATACATTCATGATCAACTTGTTTGAATACTGAACATCTAAAAAGATGGATGATTAACAAATTCAGATATTAGGGATGGACTATAATGATCTTAGATATTAAATTGTCCAAAGCATACAATATTAAGAACTAAAATGAGAGATTATTTTAATTTTAATATTTGGCCTCCAAGAAAATGAGTTCATTAAGTCAAAGAACTATTCCTTACAATGAAAACTACAAATAAAGGAACTCTTAATAATAGGGAGCAAGAACAAGGGATAAAATCTTGACAATATCCACTGTTCCCTAGGAACCCTACATGCCTAATGCTTTGAGTTTGAGGTTCTTCTCTTTGAGGAAAGCAGTCCACTCAACTTGTTTATATTGTGTAACTATCCTGGAACATCATAGACTACTTGTCTGTGTAAATAATACGATTATGTGAGCGTTTTCACAGATAATGTCTTGGACAAGATATTGACTCACTTGAAAATGGCAAATCCGTTGTGCTGGAATCTGTAGAAAACATCTATCTTGTAGGAAGCTGCTGTCTTGTTAAGTGGCTGTCCTAGAACTAGAAGCACTATTTTTGGCTTGCTAGCAAGTTGAAGGTGAAGGTTTTAAATTGTGGTTGCAATTGTTGTGACAATGTGGTTTTCAATCATGTAATGTGCTCGTAAATTTTAAACCTTGTTGGCAAGCGAAGTTTTGTAAGAACCACTAGTGAAAGAAGGCATTTTGTCATTATTTTTATTTTTACATTTTATAACTTAAACTAACTCAAATCAAGACTTGCACCGTGATTAACCCAAATAACAGAAAAGGAGGTTAGGTTGTTGAATGGATTGACTTGTTTTGGGTCGAGGGAATAGTTATTAAGTCACAACTTTTCATGGTCCATTTTGGTGCTTTTTTCTCTGACTTTCACAGGCATACTTGTAAGAGTAATCTTTGAGATTGAGGTTGGCCCATGGCTAGGATCATTAAAAAAAAAAAAAAACTAAATACCCATTATCCAGAATTTCCTCTGCAGAAGTAAAAGAAAGAATATCATACTCAGTCTTATTCTTATATATACAAAAAGATTATTTTTAAATTTGAATCTTTGATCAATAAATCATCAAGACACAACTTTATCATTATGATAAATCACTTCTTCCCTTGCATTTAAAAACTTTGGTCCAGGTCTTACTAAACATGAAGGAGTGATCTATCACAACAACCACAACATCTCCAAGACCCGGTCAGCATCATCCCTGGGGTCTCCTCTTCCCAGCAGTAGCCAGGACAAAACTGAACTGTTACTGTCCTTTTCATGTGGTCACACAATCAAAGGCTCCAAAGTCTCTGTCACTCCAATATTAACAAAATTGTCTAAGGCGGTTCGATTTGCATAGAATTTTTTTCCAAAGTTGGCAAGTTCTCTAAAAAAGATAACGTTTAGATTTTTATCCCTAAAAAAATAACGTTTAGATTTACAAGTTGTAGTTACAGTTATAAATGAATTTACCTTAAGCACGATTCAAGGGAAAGGAGAGAAAGAGAAAAATTCTTTATTTAATTTGTATAAGAAATACACAAAATATAAAACTAAAACATATTTTTCTTCTCAAATATTTATTTAACATCTTAATTTCTTTTTTTATCTTTTTTTATCAATTTTTTAAACTTTTTTTTTGTGCCATTTTTTTTACTTATTTTTAGTTACAACATTTTCTCGAGAAAAACGAGTTATGCAATGATAATGATAATGTAAAAAGTATGTAGTCACCTAATTAAAACCTATTATGTATGATAAGTTTGTTTACTTTTAAAATAATTATCTTAAAATAATTTAAATAATAAATTTATGATTAAATAAACAATATAAAATTATTTCATTTTACATCATCAATATATAAATATTAAATTTCATTTTTTTCCATCAAATTTAATTCCCTACTTAACATAAGTTTCTTGCATGTTATTAACTATTAATATTGTATTAGTAATACAAAGACATAAATTAGTCAAAGTACGGTCTCTTCTTCCTCATTTGTGTGAGGATCAGAAACTATTTATTACATCTTATTAATAAAAATAAAATTTGAAAGCTAATTTTTTTATTAAAATATTATTAAATGGTGATTTATAAATATCTTATATCTCGTTATATGAAGGAATTTTATCATTAATTAAAAGGTTATGAAGATTAAAATTTATTTATATCAGATAGCTGATTAAAGAAGAAACATATACTTTTATGATTTGATATAAAATTTTGTAAATTAAAAAATGAAGAAGAAACACGCAAGAAGAATACGTATAGAATGTCTTGTTTTTTAAAAATAAGACTCAAACTCATAATACAAAGAAATAGAGTTTTAGTGGTTTGTTATAAATATTTAAAACAGTAAAAATGAGATTGTTTCAAATGATTTTTAAATAAATAACAATTTTAATTTTTTTTAAATTTATCACTGAAAATTAAAATATTTATATGTATTTTTTCTGAATGATATTTATATTATTATCAAATATTCATTAATCATAATTATCTAATATTTATTGAAAATAAATAACAATTAATAACACGATTGATACCTTTCATGGCTTTTTTTAGGGTATATTCTCACTTGATAACCCTCACTTGATAACCGAGGAGCTACTTTCTTAAAGTACACGGTTGATGTTAAACTGGAACCTTTGTTTAATTATATATATTTTGATTTAGAATCTGAATATTTAAAAAACACATAGGCATTTGATTAATTCCATTCAAGCCATATAGGACCAATACGAATAATAAAATTATTCTTATCCACCTTCATTTCTAAAGACTCTTAAATACATTTTTTTACCGCTCATTTTACATGCCATAAATAAAATTAACGATAAAGTAAGATCTAAAAAGAAATTTTGAATGAAGTTCAATTCATATTTCTATCAAATTTAATTAAATACTTTTGTAAAGTTTTTTTTACGTAGTAAAGTATTATGTTTTGTACTCTTTGCATTTTGGCATTTCCCAACTATCCACTATTTTTTGGAAAAAAAAAACTATCCACTATTTGTGTAACAAATATTTTTAACAACTCAAATATTAACTATGAGAGAGTTATCATCATATTACAAATCAATGTTTTAATTATTTTAAAATAATTATTTTAAAAATTAATAAATTTATCATATATAATAAAAAATTATGATTAGATGATTGTATAAATTTTATTCTTCATACTTTTTTTTCTTCTCAATATTAATTAGCAACATGCATAGATAAACGAACAACTAATTATTTATTGGATTGTTTTTAATTTTTTATTTACTCCTCCGATGAATTCTACAGTTTAAAGAAAAATATTGTTTACAGCAATTTGGTGAAGGATTCAAAATTATAAATATTTCTCATAACTTTTTTATTATATGATACTAACACTTAATATTATGACATCTCTCAATTTTATTATTTTCTTTAAAAAATAAGATATATTGAAAGTTTCTTATTTAACATGTAATTAATGATTTCTTATTAAATTGATTTTAGAATAAAATGATACATCCGGTTGTAATTTTATATCTAAATAAGGAATCAAACTTTTAATATTGATTAAAAGACTCTGGTCCATAATCACTTGTTTAATAACTTTTGATATTTTATTACTATTATAATGAAAAAAAGTATACTTGTTTGGTAATAAAATAAAATATTACTGTAAAACAAGTTATAGTATTAAAATTTGATAAATGTCGCATAACTTTGTTATAACGTGCAAAATAAAACTTAATTAATGTAATTTTGTAGAGTGGGCCTACATCCCTATATGAATAAACAATTTTTCTCTCGGATGGTAAGGTAACTCAACTGTTACGTCTTTCAGCTCTTTCTTTTTTCTCTTTCTCATTCTCTCGCGAGCGAGCGAACCCTTCTCTTCCTCTCCGATCCGAAACCCATCGCCTCTAACTCCCACAGATCTCCCTCTCTCAACCTCACACCAAATTCCCCTAAACTTTTCATCGCATATCATTCCCCTTTTACCCTTCCCCTCTCGTCGCACCTTTCTGCAATTGCTTCTCTAGGGTTTCTCCGAGGCGACGGATTTTCCAGTTATATCCGGTACACTCTCGTTTCCACTTACAACTTATAATACATCGGCGATTCATTCCGAGGAAACGAAGATAAAAAAAATACGTATTTCCAGGGGGAAATTAGAACTGGCATTTTTGCGACTGTAACTGCTGTGGGATTTGATATACATGTTTTTTTTTTTTTTTAATTGTTGGAGATTAAAATGGACCCGTGTAGAGCATGTTTTATCGCGAAAGTTTTTTTTTTGTATAATCGTTTATTTGTATTTTTCATACTTTTGTGGAATATAATCCAAAGTCTTTTTTTTTATTGTAATTATGCTTCTGAATTTCAATTGGACGCCTGTTTTCTTAACTTTTGAAGATGTTGTCGTGTGTGATTGTGAGGCTTAACTTGCATATGGTAGCATTGTTGAGGAGTGCCTGTTGTTGAAAAGTTTGTGTTGCTTTTGGATCTCTGGTTTGATGATAAGATCACTACTATGGAACTGACAAAACGATTGGTGGAATTAAATGTAATAAGCGGTTCTGGAATATATTGTTATTTGGTAGACTTGGTATTGTTATTATTATTATGGTACATATAGCAATATGGTTGTTACTGCAAAGGCTGGGCTTATGTTTGTGAAGTGGTGCTATAAACAAATAAAGAGTGATCATGATGAGAAGAAAAAACTGTTTTGTATACAAGTTGATTCATTGCATGAAGTTCAGGCTCTTTTTGTAGTCATTTGAACTTTGAATATAGCTGCATGATATTAAATGCATCGGTGGAAAACATGATTTTAGAAATAGAAACCCTTAACAGAACATTACTAGATGAAGTGGATGGGCAAACTGCAAGCTTAGATATTATTTAATGGGATTGGCTGATTGGGTGAAATAAATAAGTATAATCATTGTTTGGAAAATCAACGGTTAAGATTTTTAAGAATTTCATCTTGTGTTGTGTTCACACATGTATTTTGCCACTATTTCATTGACCAACAGAATTAACTTACACTCTGAACTGTTCCCTGTGATTTAAAGGAGTCTAATTCTATTTCATGTAAGTTAATAATCTTACTGAGAACCATGAGCAGATGAACTGTGTGTCATGCTTACCATTTTAGGCTCAGCTCCATTTGGAGACTGGTGAGATTTGGTAATAAATGGAGAAAATAATGAAGACAGCAATCTATTTTTCTGCCATTAAAATTTAACATTTTGTGGGCCTAACTTGGTGACTGTGAAATGCATGTATTGAGAATGATGTTATGGATGAATGACATCCTAAAGTTAGAACTAGAATACATTGAGAAAAGAGTATTTCTATTAAACATTCACAGGTTTAATGTTGACATTATTGCACATCTTAAATTCTACCTGTATGAATTCATTGCAGTATGTCTTATCAATTGAATTGTGTTTCTCTGTCTCTCTTAACAGGCCTTTCAATTGGATTGAATGACCGCGTGGCGGCAACTAGGCTATGACTTCAAGCATGTTGAGTGGGGAGCGAAGGTATGTTTCAATTTGAGTGCTTTTGAAGCCACTAAAATGGAACTAATGGTTAGGATTTTGGGTAGTGTGCAGGTCCTGTGGTCTCATTGTACCCAAAAACCAATTTTGTGCTTTGGAGTTTGGAAAGCAAATCATATAGTGATATGTTTTTTTTAGAAGATATATCTATTTGGTTCCAATGTTAAGTTGACAGAACACTAGACCAGAAACCAGTGTATGAGTGTTATTCAAATTAAAAAGAACTGAGAAAAAAAAAGCATACCTCACATGCTCACTCCTCCTCCTCCCTATATTCTGCTAACCTTCTAACTTGATTTAACTCAGCATAACAAATTCCCCTTCCTTGTAACCTATTACTCTATTACTGTCTTTTGCAAATAAGTATTTAGAATTTGGATCATATGTTTCTTCAGGCATTGTTACCCAATCCAATAGTTGTTCTAAGTCCCATCTGGCCCCATTATCTGACTTGGGCCATAACTTAGTTTGTTAACAATCATCATAGTTCCCCCAATGTGTTCATGAGTTATAAATTTATTAACTTATTAAGTGATTAAAAGAAAATTGAAATTGATAATATGCTAATGCTGTTGCAGATGGGCCTCTTCTTCCAGAAGAGGTGGTATGACTGTTTTAGGGAAAGTTGCAGTTCCAAAACCTATCAACTTACCCAGTCAGAGGTATTTAAATTCTGTCTGAACGCTTTCTCTTTTCAGTTTTCAGTTAACTAATTGGTTTACCATCTGAAAATTTTCCCTATTATTTTTCTTAAGGTTAGAAAATCATGGTCTGGACCCAAATGTGGAGATTGTTCCCAAGTGAGTATATATTTTATAGACCTGAATAATATGAATTTTTCTGCTTCATTTGTTCTTCTAGTCTTAGATTAGATTATTGATGCTTGTGTGATCTTTTTTTATTAGGGGTACAGTCAGTTGGGGTAGTAGATCATGGGGGTCTTCTCTGTCCCCAAACACTGATGGTGGTACTAGTTCACCCAGTCACCTCAGTGCCCGTCCATCATCTGGTGGAAGCGGCACACGGCCTTCCACTGCTGGCAGTGATAGGGTTCTTGAGCCTACTGCTAATTCATGGGGGTCAAATTCTCGGCCTTCATCAGCGTCTGGGGTGCTGTCAACAAATCAGTCTTCACTGACATTACTGCGTCCTCACAGTGCAGAAACAAGACCTGGTAGCTCACAGCTGTCTCGATTTGCTGAACCCTTAACTGAAAATTCAGGTGCTTGGAATGCTGCTAGGACTGCAGAAAAACTGGTAGGCTTCTGCTTGAAACTTGAATGTTGTTTTTAAGAATTTTTTAAAATGTAGTTTTTTGCTATTCATTGTTTCTATGATTATATAGGCTGATTTAGTCTAGTGTTAAAGATGTGTCTTTACAATTATTGTCACTGGAATTTTCACTTGTAAAAATTTCCATTTCTTACCTACTTTTTGTTGGTTTGGGGAAGGTGCACACCTTGTTGTGGAATATAATTTTTGTGATAATGCATATATTTGTAGATATGATTTGGTATTTATGTGGTAAGACCTATTATCTTCTTGTATGACTATGATTTACTGATTAAGACCTGGTATAAAACTAGAGATATTCCAAACATCTTATATATACATTATTTTCTGGGATACTATCAAAATAGATGTTTTGTCCTCCTTGTATTCTTAGGTCTACCTGTCTATGGCTGCCTTTAGTTTGCATGCATTGCCAGCCCTGCCGCTTATAATAGTTTGGTACAAAAATGCAGGGAGTTACACAACCCAAGAATGAAGAATTTTCTCTAAGCTCTGGAGACTTTCCAACCCTTGGTTCTGATAAAGATAAGTCTGTTCTGAATTCTGAGTTGGAAGGTATCATCACACTATAACTATTTATGGTGATTGCTTTTTTAAATAGAATATTTTTTTATGGACAATAGGTGTGCATTTTATGGTCATAGTTGTTTAAACACACATTTATCGTTTAGTAGTGGTTATTGTCAATCTAATGGTTTTAACTGAAATTCTAGGATTTGTTTTTTATGTTGTAAGGATACCAATTATTTCCTTTAAACACTTTTGAGTCTCTTTATCTTACTATGCCAAGAAGATTAAAGGTTTTAACTTTTAACATATATATGTGGTTTATTGACAGCACATTTCGTCCTTGGGTTTTATAATTAAAAATTCCTTTATACATTCCCTAAACAGAGCTATATGAATGATATTAGGAATGGTTGGAAGAGGATTCACTTATATTTTATGAATACATACTTACGGTTTTCTGCTTCCACTATATGTGTTGAAATCAGTGTTGTGTAAAAGTGGAGTGTGAAATTCATCTTGTACTATGGCCACATTGGCTTTAAAGTGGGACAAATATGGTTGTAATTTTATTGTTAGTTGTTGAATGGTTATACTTCCAATTTTTAATAAATTTTCTTTTCATCAACCATTGGCAGATCACAGTTCTCAAGCTCACCCTAACTTGTCTTCTGAACTCAGGAAAGATATAAATGAGATCCCTGTTATTGGTATGTGTGCATGCTCTTGCTTTTACACTAATGTTTTAATTCACTTTTTATTCTGCCTTTTTCTGCTAATAGGTTTTGCTTCCTTCTGTGACGATCTTTTGTGCTGCTGGTATTTCAGATGATGTTCCTGTAAATGCAAATAATAAGGGTGGAACTGTAAATTCTTGGAGGAGAGATAATGAGGCTTATAACGAGGAAGGTGTGAGGCCAGGCATAGAGAAATGGCAGGGAAATTCCCAGCCTTATCCTAATGCTGGTATTCCTCCTCAACCATTTGATGCTTGGCATGGTCCTCCAGTAAACAACCCTCAAGGCTGTGTTTGGTTCAGGGGTCCTCCTAGTGGTCCTCCATTTGGAAATCCTGTTCCTCCAAGTGGCTTTCCAATTGAACCATTTCCATATTACCGTCCACATATGCCTCCTACTGGTCTTGCAAACCCACCACCCCCGCCTCCTGGAGCTGGACCAAGAGGGCACCATAAGAATGGAGATGTCTACAGGCCTCACATGCCTGATGCCTTTATTCGTCCAGGCATTCCTATGAGACCTGGCTTTTTTCCTGGTTCAATGGTCTATGAGGGATATTACAGTCCTCCAATGGGCTATTGCAATTCAAATGAACGAGATGCTCCTTTCATGGGAATGGCTCCTGGACCCCCTGTCTATAATAGGTACTCAAATCAAAATCCCCCTGAACCTGGCAGTTCACAAGGTGGATCTGGTGGATATGGTAATGCTGGGAAGCAATTGACCTCAGAGCAAGTGGAATCTGGTCAGCCACCGGATACTGCTGGACCTTACAGAGTTCTTCTTAAGCATCATGAATCAGATGGGAAAAATGAACCAACAAATTGGGAGGATTCAGAGACAACGAATGCAACATATGTTGATGGCAGGGGCCAACCAAGAATGACTGTTTGGGAGAATGAGCAGAGATCAAATTACAGAAAGAATGAGGAGAGGGATTTGAGGACAAGTACTCGTGGTGAAGTTTCTTCTCAGTCTTCAGAAAATCAAATATCTAGTTCTTCTGTGATGAAGGCAAAATTTCCCGAAAGTTCAGGAAACATAAAAGAATTTAATGATATTTCAGCAAGGAAATTGGATCGTGTTGCCTCTGATATGCTAGAAATCTCCTCAAAACCATCTGCTTCAAAAGATGCCAGCCTGATTCAAAAGATAGAGGGTTTAAACGCAAAAGCCAGGGATAATTCATCTGCTAGAATAAGAGAGGAGCAAAGGAATAAAATTCATGCCAGTAATGCTCCGATAAACCATGTGGAAAATGCAGATGGTGCAGATGTTGTGTTTCCAACCAGAACCCATGCCACAGAAATCATAAATCCTGCCCATCATGTAATGGGCGCTGCTGGTGCAGAAAAAAATTCTGAATCCTTATCTTTCAGTGGAACAGCCACATCCAGGTTTGGCCATAACTTCTAGGTGTCTATGGCTGTAATTATGGTTCATTTATCTTGTTGAAAATTATTGAAGTGTTTATTGACAGGCAAGCTGCTCATGGAATGCATGGTAGAGGTGACCATCATAACAAAGGAAGATCAAACAATCAAGATGCTGATGGTTGGCGAAAGAAATCCGTGGTTGAAGATTCTATGGCTTCATCAGATGCACAGTTGGAAGCATCTAATGTTCTTGTGGGTGATCATCAAATACCTGTTCAGACCTATGATAGGTCTCGATCCTTTAATAAAGCCAGGCACGTTGGAGAATCTGTTCAAACCAGGTCTGATCCTGCTGACAACCATGCACAGGTAGTGTGTACACCTTTTCGATGCTTACTACTCACTTAACTACCTGCATTTAATACTTATGTAATACACTTTGAAACTCATCAGCGTGCCAAAATGAAAGAGTTAGCCAAGCAACGGACTAAGCAACTGCAGGAAGAAGAGGAGGAGCGGATAAGAAAGCAAAAGGCTAAAGCTCTTGCAAAGTTGGATGAGTTAAACAGGCGTTATCAAGCAGGGGATGGATCAACTCAGAAAGAGTATGCTACAAATTATGCCATCCAGAATAAGCAAGAGCAATTACAACCTTCTGAGTCTACAACTGCAGCAGGCAAATTTGCACCCGTCAGTTCAGCTATAAATAACCCCAGCATTAGTAAAGTGGAAAAATCACCAGTCTTGTCTGGTGAGCCAACTGTAGAGACACTTAAGAATTCTGGCAAAGAGCCTGTTCTGAATCATCAAGCAGTAGCCCTGCCCCAGGATATTAATAATGCTGATGCTAGTAATGTGCATAACAATGTCACCTCAAAGCAGAGGCGAATGAACTATAAACAAAAGCAAAATCTTCCTTTAGAGAAAACATCAAGTGAAAAGGTTGTTTCTACCACCTCAGCTGCCTTAAAAATTGAGAACGAGACAAGGGTTGATGTTTCTCTATCTTCTGATGATGTTACAAACGACGTTGGTTCAGCCCGTGGCTCTGACTTACCCATGAATTCAGCTGCTATGGTTGAGTCTTCAGTAAACCTGAAAAAGAAGAATATCAGGAATGGAAAAAACAAACAGAAATATGAAGAAGGTTCATCTCAGGCTGCACTACCATCAGCAATACCAAAAGAATCCAATCTTTCCAAAAGTTCAGTTGAAAGTGATAAGTCCAAGGCTTCTGACTTTGAGTTAGATCAGGGCCGACTTCAGCCAGCACCCTTGTCTAAAGATCCAAATCAGTTTTCGGAGCAACACAGATGTTTAGCAAATGAGGAATCCCATGGTAGAATGAATAGCCAGTGGAAATCACAGCATTCTCGTAGGATGCCAAGAAATATGCAGGCCAATAGACCGGCAGAGAAATCCCATGGGACTGATGCTGTGATGTGGGCACCTGTTAAACCTCAGAGCAAGAGTGAGATCATGGATGAATTGAGTGAGATAAGTAAAATTGAGTCAGTTAATCCTCTAAAGAGTGAGCACCAGGTGCATAATTTTAAAAATAAGAGGGCAGAAATGGAGAGGTATATTCCGAAACCTGTTGCAAAAGAAATGGCTCAGCAAGGAAACATACAACAGGTAGCTTCATCAAGCAGTCAGGCTCCTACTGATGATAGCATTGGGAGAGTTGATTCTGCATTACAGGGACCCCAGGTCATTCAGCATACCAATTTAGTTGTTGGAAAAGTGGTTGCTGGAATGGAGTCTAAAAACAAAGATGGAAGGCATATTAAACAGGGAAAAGCGCCTGGATCATGGCGGCAACGGAATCTAACAGAATCAACTAATGTACATGAGGTGCATGATGGACTGGACCATGATTCAAACTCTGAACCAAATGTTCAGAGACAAACAGAGCATCACCATGATCAGAAGGCTGAAGTAAGCTTTGTGAAAGAACAAACAAAGCATTTTAATGACTCTGGTGATATTGATGGTTCAAACAATTCTAACAGCAATGATACAGCTGCTTTGGGCTCAGCTCCTGTTATTACAGATCATTCAGCCACAGGTAGAGGGAGGCGGCCCCCTTTCAGAGGACACAAGGGTGCTGGGGGGAACTGTGATGTTGATAACAAAAAAATTTCTGGGGAGCCAGAGAAAGTTGAAACACGTATTTCATCCTCTGAGCACGGTCAACCCGATGTTGGTGTGGCTTCTAAAGAAAACCGAGCTGTCGGGGAACGTTTGATGTCTCAATGGCAACCTAAATCTCAAGCATCTAATAATCACAGAGGAAACGTATCAAGTGATCAAAGTACTAGCTCAGTAGTTGGAGTTAACAAAAAGGATCCCACTCATGATGGGGAATCTCTTCCAGTGAGCCGTGGCAGGAGTTCCAATGCTCACGTCTCCCAACCTTTCCATGATCAATCAGTCTCTGAAAAGACCAAGGCTGGAGAAGCTCCTCATTTTGGGAATCAAGAGGGTAAAAGAGAGAGAAAAAATGCTCCATCAAAAAGGCATCACCACTCCCCAAATCAGGTATCTGTTACCCCAGTTGAGCAGGCTCCAACAAGTGCAGATCTTTTGCACGATCAACGCCCATCTTCTGGGTCTGGCAAAAATGTAAACCAGAATCGGTTTCGAAGAGGTCATGAATCACATGGAGATTCAAAGCCACCAACCCAAGATAACAGACATTATAATCAACCTACAAACCGGGAAAGGCAGTGCCCAAACTTGCATTATGAGTATCACCCCGTTGGCTCATATGATGATGGCAAATCGAACAACTTTGAGCGACCTAAAAATGGTAACCATGGTGGGGGAAGATTTAGGGAGAGAGGTCAAACTCACTCACGCCGAGGTGGAGGAAACTCTTACGGACGCCAGGGTGGTTTTGAAGCTTTTGATTAGATGCTAAGTTAAGCAGTAGTGGAGAGACTTTCTTAAGGTGGTCTTGTGTCTTCCATCAGAAGCCATACATCCATCCACTGTGCTGCTATCGTCAGCCCTGTTTTCAGGTATATGCAGTCTAGGTTCCAGATTTGTTTGACTTCTGTAAATGTATTCGCATTAATTATGTTCTGATGGTCAGTATGTATTCAGCAGGGCTAGGAAGACGAAGATGGTGTCCCCGTTTTTGTGGGGGGCTGGGGGCAGAAAAGGGTTTCGTGGATAGAGTTCCCTGTGGTTGATTGTTATTTTTCTAGTGTAACTGATTGAAAATTAGTAATTTGATGGCATTTTGTTTCTTAATGAAAGTATGGAATATTTGACATGTTTCAACGTGTCTATTGCTAGGGATAACAAGGAGATACCAAATAGAGAACATGTGTCTACGCTGCCCTTTTCCTCGTATCTTTTGGTGGAAAATATATGAAATGTGCTCGAGCGTGTGCGCAGTACGAGTAAAAATTATTTTTTGAATTCAGGAAATGACTAGTTAGAAATTCATCAAAGACGTGAGCTACCAAAGTTCTAACACTGTTCATTTTTTTTTTTTTTTTTTCTCCTCCTGGCGTGCATGTTATTATTAAAACTGGAGAGAGACAATGAATTGGAGAGATTTTTGGATGTTAATAGGCTTCCTCGGTTTAATAATTTAAACTCAAATTGAGTTATTTGTTCTTTTTAAAAGAATGTGCTCTTTTTTCAATAAATGATCTTTAATAATTCAATGAAGTAATAATTTTTAAAAATGAAAAATGTTTTAGTGCTTGTTATAAGTTTAATTATTTTTAAAGGCTTAAATGGGAATACTCAGTGGGATTTCTCCGAGGCAATATTTTTTTATGATGTGCAACTTGAATTAGAAAAAGAAGACGACTAAATTAAAACAGACTACCAAGCCTGAATTTTGGGTGAGAATTGGAAATGGTGTGTGAGTCTGGGTTGTTCAAATTTAAATCGTTTAAAAAAGAAAATTGAAAACTCCACTAAAAAAACCCGAAAAGTGAAGCAAAACGAGTTTCTTGGATTTTATTGGTCAGACCAATTTGGTTTGGTTTGGTCTCGTTTATGGATACTAGAACAAAACCATCACTCACAAGTTGAAATAAAATTTGTTTGTCCTCACAAGTAAGAATACTATTACTAAGTATATCTGTTACAACTTACTATAACTAACTGAACTAATTAAAGTCTAAATTCTAATAGCAAACACAAAAGGTCTCTCTGCCACTCACCACCATTTTCTTGCTTACCCAAAATTCCAATGGCCACCATAATCGGTTGCTTCTCTTCTTCTCCTTTCCTTTACTTTCAACTCAACACAAATCCAAAGGTACGCACCTGGTTCTTGTTTATCCGTTATCACCATAATGTGTTTGACTTGTGTGTTGTGCGTGCTACTTTACTTGACGATCAAGCTTTTCTTGCTAATATTGTTTGCTTTCACCCGAGATTTGGTCTCTTTTCTCTCTTTATTTAGGAATGCTAAGTGAAACATTTTCATCTTCAGAGTTCATCTAATTGTCAATTCCTCAAGATTCATGGTTGACTTCTTTCAACTTTTATCACAACCGCATTCTGTGGATTTTCCATTTTTATGCAATCTTTAACTTACTTTGTTAAATTCAGTTTCACATATAAATGTTATATGGTCAGTGTATCTACTTGGTTAAGAGGTATCCAAGAAAGATGTTTTTAAATATTTGGGATCAATTTTGCAAAAGGGTGATGAGATTGATGATGATGTAAATCATAGAATCAGATCAGAGTGGATGAAATGACGGAGTGCATCGGAGTTTTTGTATGACTACAAAATTCCCCTTAAGCTAAAAGGAAAATTCTATAGAACAGTTGTAAGACCGACAATTTTTTTATGGAGTAGAATACTGACCAACACATAGACAACATGAACATAAAATAAGGGTAGCAGAAATGAGAATGTTAAAGTGGATGTATGATTATATGAAGATAAATAAGATAAGAAATGAGGATATTCAGCGAAAGTGTCAGTGGTATAGGTATGTGAAAAGATGAGAGAGCATAGATTGAGGTGGTTTGGGCACGTAATGAGACGGCCACTGGATGTTCTCGTTAGAATAAGAATTTGTTACCAAGAGCTCAACCCAAAGAGAGGTAGAGGTCGACCGAAACTTACCTAGGGAAAGGTAGTTAAACAAGATCTAATGAAGTAGGATATAGATTGACAAACGATATATCTTAGGACGGAGTGAAGAAAAGCTATAAGCTTGGTGGAGGGTTAAACTCATTAGTAGTTTTATATTCCAGTTGTTTCCTTTTTTTAGTTATTTTCCTCTTCTTTCCTCCTCCTTTCACCCCTCTTTTTTTTAGTTTATTTTTCCTCTTTTTTGTCTTTTTCCACTTTTTCTTCTCCTCTCTCTTTCTTTGTCTTATTTCTGATTTATCATTGGGTTTATTTAGCACTGACCTCAATTAACTTGGATTAAAGGTGCTGTTGATGTTGATGTTGATATAAATGTCGTGTGGTGTGGTGCAGATTCAACAATGTCTATATTATTAACTTTATTTTAGCGAAAATTGGTGAGAATACAAGTAATATGTGTGAAAAAAATGTAAACTGTCACTTACTAGTTTGAATTCTATTGTTAAATGCCTCTAGATTGTTTTTTTTGGAAATAAATTCTATTTAATTATGCTGTCAATGAAAATTGCTTAACTACTACTGTATCTTCATTGTTCCACTTACATAATTTATTTCCTTCGATTCTCAGTTGAGGTATCACAATTTGTCAACCTGCAAAGTGTTGCTCACCTGACAATTTTTGATAAAGGTAGCTTGTTTTTTGTGGGGCTATTTCTGAGTTTTTCTCATTTTTTCCATAATTTTATGAGTTAACTACCAATTCTTCAATCTTCACTGTTTAAAAGAATTAGCGGTTTTGATATGATCGGTTCCAATTGAATTTTTAAATAAATCCTATATTATTGGCTATGGAAAATTGGTATGCACTTTCTGGAGGTGACCTCTGTTAACATTTTTCTGTTTGTGTATTTATGTGATGGTTAGACAAATCATATGGGCATATATATTTGGAGTACCAAAGTTAAGAGCAAGGCTGCAGAAACCGCAGACTGCCCTTGCTGTTGGCTCCGAGGATCACTCACAAATCAATTATCTCCAAAGAGCTCCTAAAGACACCTTTCCAATTGGCAGCTCATGTAATCATGTTTTCATATATCAGGAAATGATGGAAAGCCAGAAGTCACATTTTGTAGCAGTCCATTAGCAGAGATAATGAAGTCATTTCATCAAATTAAGAAAGGACTAGGAACACCATATCATGGTTTATTGGCCCTGCTGTCCTTGTTGCTTCTTTGGGTTTTCCTCTAATCTGTTTGTCTGAAATATTCTGTAGAATTTTTGGAGACACATCATTAACAGGTGAGTAACTTCTTTTAAAGAAATTCTATTTTGTGATATGTTGCTTTGCCTGCTATATACATGATTTAGTATTTATAAGTTGTAGTGTATTTCTTTCATTGATATGCTGTTCAAAGCAACATGTCCTTGATCAATGGAAAAACCGAAAAAGATTCATTTGTTTCATGCTTTAAGTAATAACTTATGTGAATTAGGCAGGGGTATATTGTTACAATAATGATGGAAGCTTTAAGCTGAATATCCCCAAACACTGGAATGTCCCATGGCTTGCTTGAAATATTGTTATTTTATTATCTTTTCTTTATTCCTTCTTTTACTTAATGCTGAACTCTGAACTTCCATTAATTTTTAGCTCCAGTTTTCCTCCTATTGTTCTCACAAGAAGCAATTTTCTATTGTGGAGTTGCGATTTTTCTTCTTCTACTAGACCGTTTAATGAGACCCAAACAACTGGATGATCCTTCTGCAAACAACAGCGATTCTCTGACCCTGCATTTGGGAAAGGAATACTTCTCTTCTATTGCTTCCCTGATGATTAGACAGCTTAGTATTACAATTCCAATGGTCACAATGGGTTTGACCTGGCCATGGAATAGCCATGTAGTTCCTGTAACGCTTGCTCCATACCTGGTTGGTGTATTTGTCCAATCCGCATTTGAGAATCTTGCACTATATTGGAAGTCACCTTCACGGGCTGCTATCCCTTTTATTTTTCATGCAAGACCAATTCTATGACCCTCTTTATTAACAATTGTCACTAAACATTTTGATTTTTGAATTCTTTCAGTTTGTTAAGAAATTTAATTACCTTAGTAGTCTCTTGCACTGGCTCTTAATCAACTGAAAATTTTCAAATTTCAAATATTCTTATTCTTGCTTCTCAATTGATGAACAAACTAATAAATTGTTAAATGCGCAGGTATATAGATTGCACCAAATACATAGAGCATCAAGTAGGCTAACATTTCTGTTATTTGACCTCGTGGAAGCTGAGACGGTCTATAGCAACCTGCCTGTAACCCCCAGTAATTGGTTAGGACCTACAACCGTCCTTCAGCTACTTCTTGTGATTTGGATTTGGTCTTGCTCAAGCTTCCTCATGAGATTCCTACGTTCTGCTTCTTCAACTATGGAGTGATGCCAACATATGATGCAAGGTTTACATTTTTTTTTTGCACTGATCCTCTAACTAGAATTTTGTGGTTGCTAGATTTTGTGAATGAGGATTTTAAATACAGAAAAAGCAATTGAAGGGATATTATTTGTCCTAGTTACGTCTTGCCTGTGTATGTTTGCATGTTGTACCCACATTCGTTTAACGGTTTAAGTTGAAAATTGAAATCTGCATGAATACACGAGAACAGGAGTGATAACCACGTGCAAAGCTGATTAATTGTATGATTTGTATATGAATTTGTGTACAAGTTATAGATGTAATGTATCCGAATGGTGCAGAAAAAAGAGTGTGCCTAGTTAAGCATATTGTTAGTGTTAGTGGAATGATAATTTGAGGGTAACTAAATATGTTTGGATTGCAATTTGTAAAAGTAGCCAATAGTTGCTTCTCCCTAAAATTGAGTTTCTAGGCTAAATTTTAGCCTCAAAGATACTTTTGGGGAGAAATCAAATATGGTGTCAAACTCATTTTCCTATCTAAACTGAGTTTGGAGTTCTCCTACCGACAACTCAATCATAGACTAAACATTTTACTAGAGACGGATCCAAGAGTGGATCAAAGGGGGGATTGAAATTTTTTTTATAACATTATTTAAATATCAAACTTCTAATAAATAATTATTAATAAATAATAAATTCAAAAAATATTTATTATTAATTTTATGTAATCTATTAATAGAAGAAAGTTAAGCAAATATTAATTTAAAAACCTATTTTTCTTATATATTTTTTACATTAATATTTCTTTTTTCTTTTTTGTTTCTCATATTAGTAACATATACATAAAGGATCCACGCATGTTCTCCTTGGATCCATCCCTGCATGTACGAAACTGAATTTTCTTTTCAAAAATACATTAACTCAAAAACTTTTTGAACAGTTAATCAAACATGTCCTTCATCAAGTGGATTTTTTTACTCTCTTTAAAACTCCTTCAATTATCAAATATCAATTTATCCAAGCTAACAAAATTTTAATTTCTTCAAAGAAAAATTAAATACCTACTTGCATGTAATATTTTGTGTTTATATGTATTTAAGTAGAGAAATTGTTTTGTAGGTAATAAAAGATATAATTTTCAATGAAATGAAATACAAAATCACAATGAACAATCTTGTCTTGTAACTTCCACCTCTTTTCATTCAATTTCAATTTTATTCCTACTTATTTCAAGTATACCTAACACAAGTTCAATGGAGTCTCTACTTCAGAGTTCTAACCACATTTTCTCGTGTATTACTCCGGCATCAAAGTCTTGTTGAAAGTAAAATATACTTTAGGTTTGATTTCATTAAATAAGATTAAATTAATTAAAAATAAAATTTGCTTATATTTTTAGAGAGAAAAAAATGATATTTTTGGAATACAGAATGCGCATAGCTAGTGACCAACTCGAAACAAATCAAATTGATAGAAAGCGCCTCTCACTCACCATTTTCTTGCTTGCAGTCACCAATGCCCTCCATAATCGGTTGCTCCATTTCTTCTACTTTCCGTCACTTCCAACTCAACACAAATCCCAACGTACCTACCTAGCTCCCTCGTGTCTCGTTCTATCTTTTTTCGCTAAATTAAGTAAAGAAAAAAAAACCAGTATCAGTATGTTTGACTTGTGTTGTGCTTACTTTGCGTTATGATGAAGCTTTTCTTGCTACTGTAATATTGTTTTCTTCAACTACAACACTCGAGTTAGTTTCAGTTTCTTTTCTCTCTTTCTTTAGGAATGCCAACTAAAATCAATGTGTGAAACTGAAATGCAAACCGTCCGTTTCGACTTCCGATTACTAGTTTCAATTCTACTGTTAAGTGTGTCCAAAATTTTCTTTTTCTTTGGGAATAATTTCTATTTTATTACGCCGTCGTAGAAAATTGTTAAACTACTACAGTGTTTCCACTTACATCATTTATTTTCCTTCGATATTCAGCTGAGGTTGTCGCAGTTTGTCAACAAGCAAAGTGTTGCTCACCTGACAATTTCTGATCAAGGTAGCATAATTGTTTTTTCGGGCTAATTCTGAAATTTTCTCCGTTTTTCCATATTTTTATGAGTTAACTACCTATTCCTGAATCTTCATTGTTTAAAGAAGTAGCACTTTTGATATAATTGGTTCGTATTGGTTTTCTTAAATAAATCTATGTTATTATTGACTATGGAAAATTGGTGACCTCTGTTAACCTTTTTCTGTTTGTGCATTTATGTGATGGTTAGACAAATCATATGGGCATATACTTGGAGTACCAAAGTAGAGAGCAAGGCTTCAGAAACCGCAGACTGCGCTTGTTGTTGGCTCTGAGGATCACTCAAAAATTAGTAACCGTTCATTTAGCAGAGACATTGAAGTCATTTCATCAGATTCAGATAGGACTCGGAACACCATATCATGGTTTATTGGCCCTACTGTCCTTGTTGCTTCTTTTGGTTTTCGTCTAACCTGTTTGCCTAAAATACTCCATAGCATTTTTGAGACACGGTATTAAAAGGTGAGTAACTTATCCTTTAAAGAAATTCAATTTTGTGATGTTTGGTTTGCCTTCAATATACATGGTTTAGCATTTGTAAGGTTTAGTGTATTTCTTGCATTTAGATGCTGTTCATAGCAACTTGTCCTTGATGAATGGAAAAAGATTCATGTGTTTCATGATTTAATTAGAAAACAGTTGGCAAGAATAATAACAAACAATCGCGTAATCATGTTGCAAACACAAGTGAACTAGTTTATTAGTAGATTTTTAAACTGTTCAAACTTTGTCAGTCAAAGAGTCCGTTCAAACTTGTATATGTAAGACATGAACAAACATAAATGAACTTCAATTGAGCTTGCATATGAGTTGTTCAACAAGTAAATTGGTTTGATCCATCCTTGCTACAATGGTGGCAGCTTTGACCTGAATATCCCCAAACACGGGAATGTACCATTGCTTGCTTTAAATGTTGTTTTATAATATTTTCTCTATTCCTTATTTTACTTAATGCTGAACTCTGAACTTCCATTCATTTTTTATCTCCAGTTTTCCTCCTATCATTCTGACAAGAAGCAATTTTCTATTGTGGAGTTGCGGCTTTTCTTCTGCTACTAGACCGTTTAATGAGACCCAAACAACTGTATCCTTCTGCAAACAACAGTGATACTCTGAGCCTACAATTGGGAAAGGAATACTTCTCTTCTATTGCTTCCATGATGATTAGACAGCTTAGTATCTCAATTCCAATGGTCTCAATGGGTATGACCTGGCCATGGAATAGCCATGTAGTCTTGTAGTTCTTGCTCCATACCTGGTTGGTGTATTTGTCCAATCCGCATTTGAGAATCTTGCACTAATTGGGAGTCACTTTCATGGGCTGCTATTCCTTTTATCTTTCATGTAAGACCAATCCTAAGACCCTCTTTATTAACAATTGTCACTAAACATTTTGATTGCTGGATTCTTTCAGTTTGTTAAAAAAAATAAAAATCACCTTAGTTGTCTCTTGCACTGGCGGCACTTAATCAACTGAAAATTTTCAAATATTCTTATTCTTGATTCTCAATTTTGATGATTCATATTGACAAACTAATAAATTGTTAAATGTGCAGGTATATAGATTGCACCAAATGCATAAAGCAACACTTAAGCTAGCATTTCTGTTATTTGACCTCGCAGAAGCTGGGAAGGTCTATAGCAACCTGCCTTTAACCCCGAGTAACCATATAAATGAATTAGATACTACACCTTAACCTAAAACTTTAAGACTCAGATTTATGGGTCTTCTCCTCACTTATATAGTGTTCAACTTTTTCATTTCTATCCGATGTGAGACTTTACCTCACAGTTATACTCTATAAGATTATGTAAAGTTAGTTCATAATATCATCTTGTTGGATAAGGTTCTGTTTAATGCTTGACCCAAATTCCTAGGTGTTGAAAAAGAGAATGTTGACTTGAGCCCAATTCCTGAGGGTTGTCTCCGACCCACTTGCAGTTTAGGACGCTGAAACTCCTAAACCTAATTCCTCTCTATAAATACTACATTTATAGATAGAGGCAAAAAATGATTCAGAATTTCAGAAAGGGAGGAGAGAATTCTAGTTTGTGAGCGCAGAAGAGAGTGCTTCTTTGTGAGTGTCTCCATCATCAGGCTGTTGAGAAAGTGTCTTCGAGAAATTGAGAGCAACTCTTGTTGAGAGCGTTTCCACCATTGTTGTTGGTGAGGTTGAGTGTCTTCGGCTAAAGACCGTTGAGAGTGATTGTAACCATTATTGTTGAGAATAGTGGATTGTTCTGAACAAGGTCCCGTGAGTTTTCCTTTTTGAAGGTTTTCTCCCACGTAAAGCTATTGTCGGTGTGTTCTTCTCTCCCTAGTCTCTCACACATCCTTTATTTGATCGTTTCACTTTTCCGCATATATTTCATTGTTTGATTGTTTGAGGATTGAGTCTGGTAACTCTTCAGTATTTATGATTGGTTGAAGTGTTACTCCCAACAGAGAAGGAAATTGTGTGTTTAATCCCAACACGTCTCAGTGTTAAAAACACACCTCAGATCATTTTTGGTCTGAATATTTCTAGATGTACTTGGGTTACTTTTTTGTGTGGCACTGATCGATCCTCTAACTAGTCTTAAAACTGATTGTGGTTGCTAGATTTTGTGAATGAGGATTTTAAATACAGAAAAATCAATTGAAGGGATATTGTTTGCAGTTCTATTCAGGGGCGGGGCAAACTTTTTCGGGGCCCTGTTTAATATTTTCCTTTTTTAGAAAAGGGGGTCCTCAATTGACAATTTAAAAATAAATGACTCATTTAAATAAGAAAAATACTTTGCTCAAAAAATATTACCAAATTACATTCCAAAATCAGTTAAAACATCCTAAGGATTCTAACAAGTCATTTGAATAGAGTTGTC